>BQNB010024810.1:0-17762 GCA_026074375.1 Tanacetum coccineum
TGCCCCTCTTCTTCCACTGCCGCTAGTATCTCTTGTTCATCTATTGATTTTTCCCTTAGTTCCTCCACAAGTACTTGCTTGCTTAGGTGGGCAAAGCTTGTAGATGCTATCTTGTTTAACGCGTCTGCTTTTTTGTTTTCCCCTCTTGGTACTTGTTTTATGAAGAATTCTTGGAAAGTACTAGCAAATTTTTTACCTTTTCTAGGTATTTAATCATGCTTGATTCTTTTGCTACGTATACTCCATTTACCTGGTTGGCTACGAGTTTGGAATCTACGTTTGCTTGGAGATTTTGTACTCCCATTTGCCTGGCTATGCGGAGGCCGGCTATTAGGGCTTCGTATTCTGCCTCGTTGTTTGTAGCATTGAATCTGAATCTTAGGGCATAGGTGAATTCCATTCTTTCCGGATTTGTGATTATTAAACCAGCCCCGGAATCGTCGATGCATGATGATCCGTCCGTGAATAATACCCATGGGTCCGGGAGTTCTTCCCTTTCCTCCATCGGCGTATCTGATGCGTCATCCTTTGGTCGTTCCATGATGAAGTCCGCTAGGATTTATCCCTTTACTGACGTTCTCGGCCTGTACTGAATGTCATGTTCTTCTAATCCAAATCTCCATTTGAGCAACCTTCCTGTTACTTCCGGATTTGACAACAGCTGCTTTATTGGCTTATCAGTGATTACGACCATTGTATGTGCCTGGAAATATCTTTTTAACCGTTTGCTAGTACTTACTAAGGTAAGTATTAATTTTTCCATCGAAGTGTAGTTGATCTCTGGACCCTGTAAAGCACGGCTAACAAAGTAAATAGGAACTTGCTTCCCCTATCTTTTCGTCATTAGGACTGCGCTAACAGCCTCTTTTGCGGCTGCCAAATACATGATCAGCTCCTCTTTTTCTGTCGGCGCAGTTAACATTGGTAGCTCGGCTATTGATTGCTTCATTTGTTTAAATGCTATTTCTGCTTCCGCGGTCCATTGAAAATCGCTTTTCTTCGTGCACTTTTTTAAGGTTTTAAAGAAGGGCAAGGACTTCTCCGCAGATTTAGATAGGAACCTGTTTAAGCTTGCCAATTTTCCGTTTAACTTTTGCACGTCCTTCAAACACCTTGGGGATGGTAGGTTAAGGACCGCCTCTACCTTGTCCGGACATACTCTTAGTCCATCCGTATCCACTTTGTACCCCAGGAAGGTGCCTTCCCTCATCCCAAAGGCACATTTCTTTGGATTTAACTTCATGTTTATTTCTCTAAGAGTTCTAAACGTTTCTTCTATGTCTCTAATCACTTCCTTTTCTGTTCGGCTCTTAATGACCAGATCATCGACATATACTTCCAAGTTTCGGCCAATCTGTTTTTGGAAAGCCTTATCCACCAGGCGCTGGTAGGTTGCTCCAGCATTCTTTAGTCCGAACGGCATTTTTGAGTAACAAAATATTCCTTGGCTTGTTATGAACGCTGTTTTCTCCTCGTCCTCTTCCGCCATCTTTATTTGGTGATATCCTTTATACGCATCCAGGAAGCATTTGAAAGGGTATCCGCAGAGGGATTCCACTTTCCAATCTATTTCCGGCAATGGGTAGCCGTCTTTGGGGCATGCTTTGTTTAGATCCTTGAAATCCACGCACATTCTCCAACTGTCGTCGTGTTTTTTTTACCATAACTGGGTTTGACAGCCAGCTATGATAATGGACTTCCTTTATGATACCGGCGTCCACCAACTTTTCTACTTCCTCGCAAATTGCTTTATTTCTTTCATGTGCTTGTCCCCTTTTCTTTTGTCTAACGGGTAAGCATCCTTCATGGATGTTTAGTCTGTGTTCGGCTATGTTCTGCGAAACTCCGGTCATATCTGACGGTTTCCAAGCGAACACGTCAAGGTGACATCTCAGGAGCCCACATAGATCTTTTCGCCCTTCTTCTGTCAAGGTTGAGCCTATCGCTACAGTTTGTTCCGGATACTCTGGGTGGATTGCCACCTGAATTTTTTCTTCTAAGGCTTAGTTAATGATACGTTGCCGCATCCCTGGTTCAGAAACCATCGAGCATTCTAGTGGGATAACCCTGCTGCTCCGTAATGTGAATATTCCGCCAACTACTAGAAATTTTAGCATTCCGTGTGACGTGGATGGGATTGCTCGGATCTTCCTTACACCTGGTCTTCCTATAATCCCTTACAACCATGAAGTTCATCTGAGCGGAAGTTGAGTGTTCGTCATCACCTATTTTTACTAGCAACCATATTTGCCCCAGTGGCCATATTATTTCTCCGTTGAACCTGACCAATGGTGTAGTTGCAGGGACCATCTGATTTCTAACCTTTGGGCGGAATCTATTAAAGTAATGTTCATACAAAATCTCTGAGGAGGAGCCTCCGTCCACATACATGCGATGTACGCAATGTCCTCCCATTTCAGCCTCAATGATCATGGGGCCTTCCGTTCCGTCCTCTTTCCCTATCGGCGGAAAGGAGATTACTGACTTTGGGGAGAAAGTTTGAGTAATCCTTTGCCTTACTATCCTCTGCCATGATTGGACCATTAATATTGCCAGCGACTTATCTTTTGCTGGGGTCTCCCCCTTTTTTGTTGCCTTTGTATGGTCTTTTCCACTATTTTGCTTCAATTCCTTGATTAAATGCGATAGTTTTCCGGCTTTTAGCATATCTTCTATTTGTCTTTTTAGGTTCATACACTCATCAGTGGTATGTCCCACTTCCATATGAAATTCGCAGAATTTTCTAACATTTCTTTTCTCTACTAGGGTTGTCATTGGCGGAGAAGGTTTGAACTTTCCTTTGTCTAGGGCCATAATTTCCTTGGGTGTCTTTGTTAGAAGAGTGAATCTGTCTTGCTTCCGCTCCGTTCTTTGTTGGCTCCGAAAGCTTCCTTTTTTAAAGTTTTGCTTTTGTCTAGCTTCTTGCTACTTCCAAGACGGGAATGACTTCTTCCGTTCGCGGTTAGAAGCCACTACCTCTCCTCTGAGGAACGTCGTGGTTACCCTCATCATTTCATCCATTGACCTAGGGATGTTGTCATGTAGCCGCTTGATTAGCTCAGGGTTGGTGATTCTGTGCATGAATCCAGAGATTTTTATGCATTCCAAAGCTCCATTTACATCCCTACATTCAAGTTTGTATCTCCGCACGAATTATTCTGTGGATTCCCCTTCCCTCTGCTTAATATTGTGAATTTCGACAAGATCTTTGATGCATTTTTCCTCTGGAGGTAGTTTTCTAGGAATGCTTTCCTTAAATCGTCATAACTGTTGATTGACTCTTTTGGAAGGTCATCAAACCATACCCTGGTATTTCCAGTGAGCATGGAGTTGAACATGTGGCACCAGGTTGGCATTGCCCAGCGTTCTGTTTTGGCGGCCGCTTGAAAGATTTTCAGATGGTCTTCTGGGTCTTCGCTTTCGTCATAGGTTTTTATATGACTAGGCATTCTAGTTCTTGGGAAGTCAAAGTAGCGGATCCGAGGAGTGAAAGGATTTGTTTCTTCACATACCCATGGTTGGGACAGGTCATCCTCAACACTCGACTTTTGTTTCTTTGGCTTTGACTTCCAGTGCCCTCCTGCACTTCCTTTACTTTCTGACATTGCTTCCGTTCTGCGCGAGTAGTCTCTCTCGCGGCGATGTTTCTCGGAAGCGATTTCTGTTTCTCTAGAGCGAGAACTTTGGTAGCAACTTTCTGTGTCTCTGCGGCTACTGTAGCATGACTTCCGCCTTGATTCTTTTGAATGTACGGACACATTCTTTTCCTTATCTCCTAGCCTATGAAATACACCCTTTTTCCAATCTTTTGAACATTGTTCTTCTTTCCGGATATTTCTCCCTTGGTGATCTGGAATGGTCGTGCCTTGGTTCCGGGCTTTCGGACATGCTTCGAGTACGGCTAGGTCCGAGCCTTTCCTTTAGGTTCCTTCTTCTGCTCGGCGTACCTGACTTAGAATGCCGCGAGGTTTCCTTGAAGTTAAGGCGTGCTTTTACCGCTTTGAGCTTTTCTTGTTGCACCTTCTCTTGGTGCACTTTTTCAGCTATGATTGGTAGAATTTGATGGTAATTCTTGTCGCAATATTCTCGCAGAGCTTCGTCAGAAACAGGCCTGACCAAGTCCTGCGGAACTTGTTCTTTCCCTAGCATTTTCCTCACGGCGGACGTGAGTTGGCTAAGTGGAGTTTGCTCGTTAGTGCTCATGATTAGTATTTTAGCAAACGTGGTTGAGTAAGCAGTCCCACGGATGACGCCAACTTGTTAGTACAGAATACGTTATGGGCTAAAGATATGGATCTGAGGTCGCTATCGGGTTGGGCCGATGAGTTGGATCTTGTACTAAACCAAGTAATGATCTGAATTCCCTGCACAAATAGAAGCAAACCGTTAGTCTTACCGTGGGGACGAACCCCACGGTTAGACTCCGGCATGAGAGTAAGTACACATTTTTGTCAGAGAATGTCAGAGTATATGTGTGTGTGGGAATAGGAATGAATGTCGTATCTTTTGATGTGACAGAGGTCCTATTTATAGGTGAGAGAAATACTAGGTTTTCCTAATATTTCGTCTGCTTTGTTACTGGCCAGAGTGGGGCCCTTGTCGGGCAAGGGTCCGCGCTAATCGCTTGTTTGCGGATTCGAACACTCTTCCGCACGCGTCCGACGGAAGCAGTCGGTGCCTGTCTTGTCATACCCGGGCCGTGCCGGTGCAGTCTTTTAATATTGGCTCGTTGTATTTGTTATTGATTTTAGTTGGGCTGAGGCCCAATTGTAAAGCCCAGGCCCAGAAGCCTGGTGTGCCCATTATACGTCATCATACATTATTACATGTTATATTGCTTTGTCACTGCGTATAAATTATAGGTATGTTGAGATTGATTGATTTATTTTGTTAAATGGGGTTTTGGAGATGTTAATAAGTTGAATTTGGTTATATTACGAAACTTGTATGCCAGGTGTTTGTGAAATTGACTAACTGAGAACTTCATTTTTTTTAAAAGACCAGAAAATCATTATTCTGTTATTTAGCTAATGAGTCGCCAAACTCGACCCTTATCCAGCCAGAACAAAATGCGAGTCTTGACCCGTTACATATCTAGTTTGACATGCTCAGATTACCGCCTCTAAATGCTATTGTGTTAAAGGTATTATGGCGATTTGTGCAATATGATTACAGTGAGAAGCTTTGTATTAGGTAACTATATGTGTGTTTGACATGCCACTTCTAGCTAATGTGAAGATTTGTGCATTTTATGTTTATATGATTACCATGAGAAGCTTTGTATTAGGTTCGAGACCTGCACACGCCACATTATTTAAGCAAAGGCAACATGGGTCAATGCATAAGGCCCCATTATATAGAGGGGCGCCAACTTTGTAAAAAGTCCAACTTATATATGCATTTCACATGCCTATTTTAAAGCTCGAAAGAAGAATTATACATGGTTGCAATGTATATGTCAAATTTTAGTAGGATTAGTATTTAGATTTTAGTCCCTATATATGCATGCGAGTATACAGAGGCGGAGCTAGGGAGGGGGCACGGTGGGCATGTGCCCCTCCTCCTAAAAAAATTTGTGTGTAAATTGTTTTAATTTTGAAGGTTTTTTTGAGGTATTTGTTGAATATGCCCCCCTAGAAATTATCTTCCCTATCTAGTTTGAAAGTCAAAATCAAATTTTGATATTTTTTGAAGTGTAGAGCAGATTTTGTTTTTCTGGAATATTGAAGAAGATGAACTGAAAAAGGCCATTGTAGAACAGTGTAAAGATGCGAGCACGAAATACGAACAAGAAAGAGTAAAACGTCTTTGTTTCATTTGTCTTTTTAGTGGAATCACATGCATGTCTTTTATTGATATTTTCTTTTGTTATATGTTTATTTATGTTTATATATTATTTTCTCAATTTCTATGTTTTATGAACAGACATATAAAAAAATGGGAGTAAACTACAAAAATCATCCCTGTGGTTTATAGTTTGTGGCATTAATCATCCCTAACCGATATTATTGGCACTAATCATCCCTGGGTGGCAAATGTTCAGCAAAAATCATCCTTATTGGGGATGATTTTTGCAAAAAGTTTAACAAAAAGTTTTGCAAAAATCATCCCTCTAGGGATGATTTTTGCTGAACGTTTCACCACTAAGGGATGATTAGTGCCAATTGTATCGGCTAGGAATGATTAGTGCCACAAAATACAAACCACGAGGATAATTTTTGCAGTTTACTCAAAAAATGGTGTGTTTAGTTTATTTGAATATAGTCATTTCAAAACAGATATAGCATTAAGTTTGAAAATGGTGTATGAGTTAATGTCCTTCAAGTGTTAGCCATATTGTTGCACAAGTACTTTTTCTTAAGAGCAACGATACCTTTTTTTACAGGGAAGAGTCGGAAACAGTCAGATTCTTTTTTAGGCCGCGTACATTTGAGTCAAAAACTCGCTCTCATCGAATAAAACCTCATCCATTTTCCCGTTTAATTTTTTTGAATTAGGCATGCTTACATTTGCCAACGACAACCTTATTTTTTTGCATTCTATTTCCGGTATAACGTAAAAAAAAATTTTGCCCCCCTTTGAAATATTTTCTGGCTCCGCCCCTGCGAGTATACCACTCTCACAAGCAAGGAAAAAAAACCATACAATAGTTTTGAGTTTTGATACCGGAACAGAAGAACAGTGATACCATCATCCATACGACATTTGTTTTGGTTATTTGATGTAGTGAAAATAAAGAGATAAATAATTGGATCTGTTGATTCACACGAATACCAGAAACAATCTTCCAACTATCGTTGATTCAAAAGAATACCGATAATTAGGCAAACTCTAACAATCGTTGATTCAAACGAATACCGATTATTAAGAGAATCTTAGCAAACTGCCAAGAATAAAGCAAAGCTTTTATTATCAAAACTCAAAGATATCCTCAATACAAAGAAAAGACTCTATATTTATAGGACAAATAAAAAGATTAAATATTACTTTCCTATTTCTAAACACATAATTGATTAAGAATATAGTTTTCTAACCAAAGTTTATTGTCAAACAAGAAACATAAATAAAATAAGGAAAGTAAATATTTTGACAAATCTGCATCATTCTCCCCGCATCATTCTCCCCCACTAGAAAAGACTTGTCCTCGAGTTTGCCTCACTCGTCCCTTGTACTCGTAGCATCTAAATTTGTATCCCTTGCATCAAAATCCCTTTCTTTATAATGACTCGACCTCGAACCTTAATCAACTTAAAACCAAACTTATCATCCATGGGTGCAACTTTCAAATACTTTTCTTGATATTTTTTGCATATCAAAATACTAACCTCGACCAAATTGCCCTTTTGCAACCAAATTAACTCATGAAGGTTTGAATCTACGGTTTTTGAAAAATCAACACTTAAAGTAGTTTGAATCATTGAAGAGCAAAGATCATTAGCCACAACTACAGCGTCTTCAATGTTGTCTTTTTTCTCGCCAAATCCTCCTTTCCCAACAAATCCTTCTTCCTCTTCAATATCAGTATCATAAACTGGCATCGATTCTACTTCTAAACCCAACACAACACCCGAACATGACACATTATTTTCATCCTCTTGAAAATTTGGATAATTGTCAACAAATCCTTCTTCCTCCTCAATGACATCTTCATACTGATCATCATCAAATACTGGAGGTCCTTCATAATCGTCACTCGTCATACCATAATCTCTCCATTCATCAGAAGATGAACCATCACCCTCAAAGAATGGATATTCCGACTCTTCGCCTTCACTTCTCCTTGGAGACATCTTAATCAGGAACCTGGCTCTGATACCAACTGATGTAGAGAAAATAAAGAGATAAATAATTGGATCTGTTGATTCACACGAATACCAGAAACAATCTTCCAACTATCGTTGATTCAAAAGAATAACGATAATTAGGCAAACTCCAACAATCGTTGATTCAAACGAATACCGACTATTAAGAGAATCTTAGCAAACTGTCAAGAACAAAGCAAAGCTTTTATTATCAATACTCAAAGATATCATCAATACAAAGAAAAGACCCTATATTTATAGGACAAATAAAATCAACCTAAAAAGATTGAATATTACTTTCCTATTTCTAAACACATAATTGATTAAGAATATAGTTTTCTAATCAAAGTTTATTGTCAAACAAGAAACATAAATAAAATAAGGAAAGTAAATATTTTGACAAATCTGCATCATTCTCCCCGCATTATTATTATAAGCTACTTGTTTACTTTATATTTTTAATTAAGTTTTGCAATTGTTAGGGTTTATCTTTAATGTTATAATTTATTGATTCATTGTCTATTACTAGTATTTAAATTAAACTTTAAGTAGTTGTATGTTGTTTGGAGTTGTATTAACATGCATCCATAAGGCTAGCGTCATGAATATTCGTTTTCTTGCTATGTGTTGCATATGCTATTAGAGCGCTAAAACTAGCTAGTTGACTCTCAATAGATTACCCAAAATCTATAAACTTTATGGATAATCTCAAAAATAATTATGCATACACTGTTTTTTTTAGCATCAATAACGGTCGTTTTACTCGCATATTTTTCTTTGAGGGGGCCGTTTTTTAATTACGGCCTAGGGCACCCAAAATCCTTGGATGGCTAATAGGTAACTATATGTGTATTGGACATGCTTCTTCTAGCTATTGTGACGATTTGTGCATTTTCCGTTTATATGATTACTGTGAGAAGCTTTGTATTAGGTTCGAGACCTGCACATGCCACATTTCTACCTTTTCAGTTAATACTCGACAAGTATTACGTGTTGGTTTCCTGTTTACCCAATGATTAACTTGTTCTTTTATCAACCAGCTTTTAACCAGCTATGGAATCCAAGTTAGCTTTTCAAAAGGTGGGCAGGTTGCAATTTCCGTAAGAGATGACCATGAACAGCCAAAAGCCGCCACAGTAAGTTCCTTCCTATTAAGTTTCTGTTTACATTTACGCTTTCTGCTCAGAAGACCGAAGACTTAAATTTTTTCCAATGTGTTTCAGGTTGTTCTGGTACTACATGTTTTTGTGTCTCATGTCTTTTTTCTTTTTGGTTCCATTAAGAATTTTTCAATCCAAACTACAAACTTTAAAACAACATCCTGGTGGGGTTTTTGTCATCTTGACCTTTGTCACAATATCTGTGAGTCAAGCTGTTACTGTACGCTGCCATCAAGATGTCTGAAAGGAGACAAATTATGCTACTGTAGGCTGCTTTGTGCAAATTTCGATCTTATGCGTAGCTGCCATCAAGATGTCTGAAAGGAGACAAATTATGCCACTTGGAACCTCACCAGCGATTTAGCAAGACAGAAGACAAGACCAGTAATCATCATTAAGTATCTACTTGCAAAATTTAGGACTAGTCCTAATGCATCGTTTAGTTGTATTGAACAGATTTACTGAATTCTATTTCTGGTGTCTATGTTTTGTTAAATATCATATCATATCGAATTTCATGTAATTTCTTTCATTAGAGAAGTACGAGTAGTAGTATAATGTCTTTTCTGATCGAGGCTGGTTTTGATGATATTTAGTGATAGATGCAGATTGTGATCGTGCGTGGTTGCTTTAATCAAGATGAAATCTATTCTGAGAGTGATTAAAGCTAAATGATATCAGCAACATTGGTTTATTCATGAAGCCCCAAATTAACAACTATGGTCCCTTGGCCTTCAATCATTAATTTTCATTCTCAGTATGTTTGGCTTTACCATTGCTTTAGCTTGCTTAACAACGATTGGTCATTGGATGTTGACATGTAAATTAATATGAATCTTATGTCGTCAAAATTGCTGGAGAAAATTTTAAATTAAAATGTGTTTCTTTCGTAGTAAAAGGGAAAAATAGAGCATACAATTTTCAAGATAAAACAAGACTTACAATTTACAAATGTTAAAGACCCGTGTTCATTTCAAAGCACACAATCATGTTTTAGTGAAATAATTCACGGTGGATGTATATTAGTTTTACTTCATTTTAGGACCCTGCGCCTCATCAGGCCAACTAAATGTCGTAAACAATTTCCACATTACACATATGCTAATGCCACATTTACCTTTTGTTGAGCTTAGACAGTTAGTTTCATCTTCATCATATTTAACTTGATCTTATCACGCATTTAACTTTGAAAAAACATTACTACATTTAAAACCAAAAGAATGAACCTATAGTCAAAGTACCACAAATATATTTCTTGCATTTATCTGAAATTTTTGAATGTTAGCCGTTTTTGTTAGTTTATGGACGATAAATTAATAGTCGTGTGTTAGGATCGAACTCGAGACCATGGGATTGCACACAATACGTAAAGACTTAACGAATTAATAATTATATTAAATGTAATATATTTATTAAATACACGAAAACGTTTAACGGTCGTTAAGTATTTAACGGTAAATGACTAACGAATAAAAGGAAGGACTAACTTTGTAAAAGGAAGTCGAGAAGGTTCCGGAACACCCCATGAGGGTGTATTGGCCGGATATAGGCAAGGGGGAAAAAGAAAAGATTTTGTTTCCTTTTTCCTAATAGAACTTGACTTGGGCTCAAGATTGGTTAGCCTATATAAACAAATGAATTAAGGGATCAAAAGATATAAGTTTTGTACACACAAAAGATCCCTAAATTTTTCTTTGTTTTCCCTTGTTGATCGAGAATGGTCGGGAGCCAAAATCATCCCCAATGGGATTCTTGTTCGTCGACTTAAACCTAGAAAACTTATTCTTGTTTTCAAACTATCCCTTTTAGTTAACTTGTTTTCTAAAACGTGTGTACAAGAACGTGGTTTAATCTCACTATAGATTAAATCTTGGATCGATTAACAAAACTTGGTAAGGGGTTAATCAATAGATCCACATAAACCCTAATTAGGGTTAGATCAAGAACAAAGAAAACAAGAACGATTCTTGTGCTCGCGAGAATCCAAAGGTATGTAACCCGACCCGGTTAATTATATGCATGTTAATTATATGATTTGTTATCGTTTCTGCTATTACGTGCTTTGATGTTTCATTTAGATTATAGTTGTTATGCATGTTGAAAAACAACAGTGGCATCACGAGCCGTTTTAACATGTAAATAATTACCGAAACCTAAAATCTATAACAAATATTGTATTGTTGTTAATTACATGTGTTTAGAGTTTATAAAACTAGGGTATACCTAAAAAATCGACCAAGTTGGTCGATTTTTTTTTAATGAAATTTTTTTGAAACCCTAGTATAACATGTTAGATTTTAAAGTGTTATTGCATGATTAATTGATTATGTCCCATGTTTAAGGTTACGTTCCTGCGTCTTTAATTAATTGTTAAGTTAATTTTGTTGATTCCAAGACGAACAAGCATGTTTTTCATGGATTATATGTGATCTATGTAGTAAATGTTACGTTATTGTTATAATGTTGCCATTAATTTAGTACGACAAATCTTGAATGGAGGGAAGACCTCATAGTAATAATAAATTAAGTTTAGTGCTATGTGGTAATATTTTAATTAATGTGCTTACGAAATCTTAACTCGATGCAATGTGGGTTCATATTTTTTTGAAAAATTGAGAGCCATGATAAATATATGCATAATAAAATCTAGATTTATTTTAGGGTGTATCGTAAAAAAAGAAGCATTTGGCACATGTTTTTTAATTAAACTGCTAATAATAATGTTATTATGTGTTTACGCTTTAGTCGTTTTTTTATTAAAAATTACTTGTATTTTGGTTTAAATAATTGATGCGAAATGTGTAAAACAAAAAGGATAATTTTTGAATAGAAAAATAATATGGACTAAATCTATATAAAAATTATGAATTGTTTTGAAGAGTTAAATTTACAATAGTTTAGTTGATTGGTAATTTTCGTACTAAATAGTTAGAAAGGCTCATCCAATTTGACAAACTGTGTGGGAAGTTTAACGCGTCGCTGGTCGAATGAAGACCCGACAAAAGAAGGCGTTTATGATTCAGTGCTGACTACTGAATTCTCGGCTTGCTTATGCGTAAAATTGGAGTTACCTACGACTATTTAAAAGTACAAAGTTACTTTAAGGTTGATTTGCCTCAATTCCACATCCGAAACACTAAGTCGAAAGACTTATGCAAAAGTACGTTGTGGACGATAATTGTGGGACTTCTATAATGTGGTTCAATCAATGCCTCAACCAAAATTTTGTTTATTTAATCTTGCCCTAAAAGTTAATAAAAAGTTTTTTATTAAACATATGCTATGGAGTTGTATGCATGCTTCTCCATACATAATTTTGATTCCACACATCAAATATTAGTACCCTTAAAACTTAAGTCGAATGCCATCTAATTGAAAAACACTTGAAGTTGCAATTTATGTCATGTGAGAACTTGGACTAGATTGTAATGGACAGAAAACCTTCATGATTGAGTAAGACCTCACATGGACAAGTTTGACGTTCTTTAGATTAGACGACTTAATTGAGTTATTTAGTGAGAACTAGAAACTCAAGGCATTAAGATGGATGAAACATATTTTACAATGCAACTAGTTTATTGGCAATGTAATCCATAAAGATCTAGAAATTGAAAATTGTTATCAATTAATTGTTCGAAAAGTTACCATGATTGAATAAATTCATTACTATCATATCAACTTATGTGATGAGTTTATGGTCAATATGGTTCTAGTTCAAGGAAATGACTATGGTTATATGATATTGCCTGGGTATTTTATTTTCATGAAAATTGTATTTATCGAAAATTACTAATTATTGAACCTTTCTGTAGAAATGGCTCACCCGATAATAACAACACTGGAAGTACTTTAAGTTCTGCGTTCAAGACTTCCTTTGAACAAAAAAACTTGACTGGCGACAATTTCACTGATTGGATACTTGTTTCACTAAGAATGTCCTTGAGAGTGGTTGGAGGTTAACCTATGACTATTTTGTTTAAGATCCTTGTCCTGAAGAACCCCCTCCTGAGGATGTTACTGAAAATGTTAAAGCTGCATGGAAAAGCTGAATACCAAGATACATTCTGAATGGTAGCTTGTTTAATGCTTGGAAGAATGTCACATCTCTTCAACAGAGGCAGTTGAACAATCTATTTCCAGCAAGGCCATATGCTTGATGAACTCAGAAGAATGTTTGAAAAGCCTAAAGCTGTAGAGATCTACGATTTGGTGGATACCCTGCACAGCTGCAAACAAGCCCCAGGAAAATCCAATAAGTGCACAAAGTGTTGTGAAATGAAAGGTTACATAGAAACAACTACAAGCTCTTGGAAACCCTATGACAATGATATGGCGATTAACTTAATTAACAGGTCCCTTAACAAGGATTTTGGTGATTTTGTTAGAAACTTCAATATGCATTGCGTGGGGAAGACAGTGAGTGATCTACACGCATTGCTCATTGACTATGAAAAGGGTTTAAAAGACAAGGCCCCTACACCTCAGGTACTTGCTATTCAAAAGGGTAGGGTGAATAAGCCAAAACCGCAAGCGAACAAAAAGGGTAAAAGCAAAGGCAAAGCTGATAAGAATAAGCAAGTTGTGGCTTATCAACCAAAACCTAAGCAAAACCCTCCTCAGAAGAAGGAAAATCCAAAGAAGGATCAAGCTTGTCACTACTGCAACGTAGTTGGTCACTGGAAGAGGAACTGCCCTCTTTACCTCGAAGAGTTGCGCACAAATAAGAACAAGAAGTGCGAGCATGATGCTGCAAAACATCAGGTAACTAATAATATGATTGAATTATTTAATCTAACTCACAATTAAAATCCTGGGTAATGATACTGTATGCGAATTATTCACATTTGTAATACGTCTGCAGGGATATTAGAGAGGTAAAAGGAAGCTATCCTATGGAGAGCAATACCTGCAGTGGAAAATGGAGCACAAGCAGCTGTTGAAGCCATATTGAGTGTTTAATTTAGTTTTACCATCTGGTTTTATGTTGTTCATTAAACAATTGTCATTATGCACCTTCTAAATTAGATGTGATTTTCCTTTCTCAGTTTGTTGGATCATGGATTCGTTCACTACTGTTACAAATTAATGAATTTCTGTTTCTTTCAATGAGTATTTTCTATTTTTAAGTGCTATATATGTGAATGGTTTTTTGAAATTTACATGAAAGAAAATGTTTTCCACAAGTAAAAAAATCATTCTATTTTAGCATAAATTGAAGAGAAAGTTAGACTTGAATTCTCTTATTTCTTTTGAGGGCATTGTAGACTTGCCCATAATGGCAAGACTTCGCATGCAAAAGCCTCACCGTGAAGAGACTTTTGGAAAGTATCAAGATGATTTGTCATATGATAAATACGAATCTTGGTATTTTCTCTGGGAAGATGACAAAGAACCTTTTAATAATAACATATGAAGAGCCACAATCTACATGTTTTAATACATCCAGATGTGTGTGGACCACTTAGAACATGTGTCAAGGAAAGGTCTAGCTACTTCTTTTAACCTTTACGGATGATTTCAGTCGTTATGGATATGTTTATTTACTTAAACATAAACATGAGGTTTTTGAAACATTTAAGGTTTTCAAAGCAGAAGTAGAATTGCAACTAGGAAAGAAGATTAAAGCTCTTCGATCCGATAGAGGTGGTGAATATTTAAGCCAAGAGTTTAAAGATTATCTAAGTGAGAACGGAATAGTTCAGAATCTTACTTCTCCATATACTCCACAACAAAATGGTGTATCTGAAAGGAGAAATCGTACATTATTGGATATGGTGCGATCTATGTTTAATCTTACTACTCTACCGTTATCCTTTTGGGATTATGCCTTAGAATCTGCTGTTCGTATTCTTAATATGGTACCCACTAAGAAGGTTGATAAGACACCATATGAAATATGGCATGGCAAAGCGCCGAATTTGTCTTATTTAAAGGTCTGGGGTTGCGAGGCGTATGTGAAACGTGACTCAGCTGATAAACTCCAACAGAGATCTGTTAAGTGTATCTTTGTAGGATACCCTAAGGAAACTATGGGTTACTACTTTTATTTTCCACCTGAAAACAAAGTAATTGTTGCTAGGTATGGAGATTTTCTTGAAAGAGATCTCATATCTCAAGAATTCAGTGGGAGAGATTATGATCTAGAAGATGATCATATGGATACATTACCTTCTGAAAACACTAGCGAAATTCCAGTAGAACCTGAAAGTCTGGGTTCTCCATCGGAATTAATTCCTGTCCGTAGGTCTGAAAGGACTAAACGTGCACCCAACCGTCTGTGTCTAAACATGGAGGTTGAAGATGATGTAGTAGGGGATCTTGGAGAACCTGCTAATTATAAAACTGCCATGCTTGACCCTGATAAGGTAATATGGCAAGGTGCAATGGATGAGGAAATGAAATCCATGAAAGTTAATAAAGTCTGGATTGTAATAGACCGCCCTCCTAATGCCAAGGTAGTTAGGAGTAAGTGGATCTTCAAGAAGAAGACTGACATGGATGGTAAAGTACACACCTATAAAGCTCGTCTGGTAGCTAAAGGCTGCACTCAAACCTATGGGGTTGACTACGAGGAGACGTTTTCTCCTGTAGCAGACATTAGAGCTATTAGGATTCTCATAGCTATAGCAGCGTACTATGATTATGAGATTTGGCAAATGGATGTTAAAACTGCCTTCTTGAATGGTCGCTTAGATGAAGACATCTATATGGAGCAACCTGAAGGGTATGTTAATCCAAAATATCCAAACCGTGTATGCAAACTTCAAAGATCTATTTATGGTTTGAAGCAAGCATCACGTCAATGGAATAAACGATTTGATGAGGAAATCAAGAAGTTTGGATTTACTCAAAATCGTGATGAGCCATGTGTATATCGCAAAGCTAGTGGGAGTAATGTAGTATTCTTGATCCTATATGTTGATGACATATTAATCATGGGAAACAACATTCCAAGACTTAAGGAAGTTAAGGATTATCTTGGAAAGTGTTTTTCTATGAAGGATTTAGGAGAAGCTGCATACATTCTGGGAATTAAAATCTATAGAGATAGATCTAAGCGGTTAATTGGACTTAGTCAAAGTGCTTACATTGACAAAATATTGAAGAAATTCAATATGCATAACTCTAAGAAAGGTTATTTGCCAATGGAAGTCAAACATGAATTAAGTAATGAGATGTGTGCTTCAACACCTGAAGAGGTGGCTTACATGAAGAAAGTACCTTATGCTTCGGCTGTAGGATCTATTATGTATGCTGTTAGATGCACAAGGCCAGATGTGGCGTTTGCTCAAAACTTGGTCAGTCGATATCAACAGAATCCAGGGAAGCTCCACTGGGTTGCTGTTAAACATATTCTGAAGTATCTGAGGAATACGAGAGATATGTTTTTAGTGTATGGAGGGAAACCAGATGCAGAACTTAATGTTACAGGGTTCTGTGATGCGTCCTGGCAATGTGATAAAGATGATACGAAGTCTCAGACGGGTTATGTCTTTGTCGTCAATGGAGGAGCAGTAGACTGGAAGAGCAAGAAGCAGACAACGATTGCGATGTCTGCAGCACAAGCTGAATACATGGCTGCTTCAGAAGCTGCAATGGAGGCTGTTTGGATTAGGAAATTTGTTGGAGATCTTGGAGTGATGCCTTCAATAAAAAAGCCTATTAATATGTATTGTGACAATTCTGCTGCAATCATATTCGCCAATGATTCTGGAATAATGAAAGGCGCCAGACATTTTCTACGGAGATATCACTTCGTTCGAGAACAAGTCGAGAGTGGTGAAATCAAAATATTAAAAGTTCACACAGATGATAACTTAGCTGATCCTTTCACTAAGGCTTTACCTAGAGGAAAGGTTACTGATCATGCCAATGGAATTGGACTTCAATTAGCTAGTAGTTTCATGCATACATGTGATTAGTATTTGGATAAAGGATATTGTAAACATTATTATTTGATGAAATAAAATATTGGTTATGTTTACTTTTGTTATTTAATTTTGTATCCTATTTTGCATGTTTTAAATCCTTGAATAATGAATTATTCTAAATGTCCGTTATCAATTAATGAAATAGGAATATTATTAAATTAAGACAAATCTAAATTGTGGTCTGATTGGTGCTAAACTACACCTTTTATATATATAATATATAATACAATATATATAATAAGTATAATCTAAAAACAATCAATGAAACCGAGAAGTAGTAAAGAATATCCCCGGGTCGTTTATCCCCAGCGAGGCTGTGCTTGAGAATCGATACAGTCGGAAGATTGGAGTTTGAATGAGATTAATGATTTGAGAGTGTAGAAAGCTAAATTAATCAATAACAAGCAAAAACGATTGAGAAAAACCTAAAAGTTATGAAATTAAACTGAAAAACGAGAGCAGGAATCCCGAACAAAGGGTCAAAAACCTAAAATCTTAAAAATTAACCCTACAAAGAAATTTTTACTTCTAATCTACTCTAGGTGACTAATAATGAAGAATGAAAAAGACTAGACCGAAAACGGAGTTGATTTGAGTTAAAACGAGTCAAAACGAAAACCGGGCCCGAGACCCGTTCTTTAAAAATCAAAAGTTTACAAAAGTAACCCTACGAAAGTTTAGCAAATTTGGTGTTACAAAAGACATTTCGTCCCATATTTAGTTAATAGCATTAGTGTCCTAACAAAACATTTCATATCTATGCAACATATTTAACACTATTTAATTCAAAAACAAAAACACAAAACAATCAACCAAACTAAATTTGAAGCAAGTGAACACAAGGAATATAATTCAATAAGAAAGAAAAA
>BQNB010024810.1:17814-43038 GCA_026074375.1 Tanacetum coccineum
TTGCAAGCTTTGGTGAGCGTCATATGATTTTTTACTTTGTCTCAGTGTTTATAGATTAATTAGAATAATCAAACATTCTCTTTGTGTAATGAGTCAGACACGCGCAATAAGAAATGTAAGAGCAGAATATTCTGTCGAGCCTGCGAAGCGTATATCTGCATCTATAGTTGCTAATACCGAAGTCATCCAGTATATTTCTGTAAGTATCCATTCCTCATCTCAGTTTTTCTTATTTACGCAGATTGTAGATGAACAAATGTACCTTTTTCACTTTAGATAATTTATCGCAGTCCGTATTAATTTGTAGCTTAGTTTTAAAACTAATCATGCACGTCTGTTGCTTTTGATCCATCACAGAGAGAAAAGGATGTATTGGCTCTTCTGTCCAGACTTGAATTGCAAAGCATCCATTTTACAGAATCTCCTCCAGGTAATAGATCCGTGTGCGTGTATGTTCTAAAACTACATTCTTTAGGTGCTTTTATGCATATCTGTAAATTCTCTTAGCTTTTTTAAGCATATCTGTAAATTCTCGGCATCTCTAAGCACAACCTACTTTAAATTCTGCCTTTACAAATACACTTCAATGCAAAAACCTTTTCGAAAAGCTTTTATTAACTTGCAACTTTTAAATATACTTTCCACTAACAACAACAACATACCCAATCCCGCCGAAGCGGGGTATGGGGGAGGTGAAATGTAGACAGATCCTACCCCTACCTCCAAGATAAACCCGGAAGTAAAGAGACTGCTTCCGGGGGACCTCTGGCCAGTGTACGTGTGCATAAGGGTGTTGCTCAAGGATAGAGAACGAAAACAAAGCAAAAGCAAACAAGCAACTAGCATCATAAACCCGAGGAAAATGAACAAACAGTAAACAAGCAAAGGGCACAAGCTACGCACATAAACGGCCAAGAGAAAACGCAAACAAACAAGCATACAAGCACACAAGAGACAAAAAAAATAAACAAGCAAAACACACAAAGGAAAATATGGTGTTTTTCAACCGTTACTTCATATTTTTAACCAGTTGGTATATTTCCACCTTTTGCCGCAAAAGCTTACTCTAAATGTAAAAAAAGCTTTTGTGATACTGAAAAGCTATTGTTCAACTTTGCACTGGAGATGCTAGTGGTTTGATAACTGCTTTAGTTATAGAAACTAGTTCATTGTTATGTATTTTGTTCAATAATGGTTCAGGGGATGCAAAGCAATTTGTTCATCTTGTGGCTGGGGAAGGTCTAGAGGCATATCTTCCTCTCGCAGATCTGGCAGATATATCTGCAGAAGTTCAACGGCTGTCCAAACGCCTCTCAAAAATGCAAAAGGAATATGATGGACTTATGGTTCGCTTGAGTTCCCGCAATGTATGTACTTTATTATTAGTTGCTTAAATAGGATGTCACACTTTTAAAATAATTTAAAGCCTTTTAGATTTATTACTAAGAGCATATTAGCACCTTCTATTAGTATCTCAAAAGGAATTCTACATGTGGGTATAAAGTGGAGATGGCATGATGGACGGGTTGGGTAACAGGTTTCGGTTGAAATGAATCATCATTTTTTTGCACAATGCTTATATGTCCGTCTTTTTTTCATCCAATATTAAATTTGTTAATTATGATACTATAACAATCTTATTACAAAAATATGTAAATACTTGATTCCACGGATCTAATAGGGGTTGTATATTAAAATTAGGCTTATACGACTGTCAACCTGCTCAACACGTATAATAATCCTTTCCTGTTATTTTATTTTACTAGTTTGAAATAAAACACAACCCAGATCACCCATTTTTAGGTTGAACTTGTTTTTCGTGTCTCAGCATTCCTTCTTAATAACAGCGAGTATAATAACTTTTCAGTTATTTATGGTGTTACATGCCATAGTAACAATCACTACAAAAAAAACAGCCTATAATGACGAAAAATTAATGACGACATTTATTTTCGTCACTAAAACTACCGTATAGTCACGAAATTTAGTGACGGATGCATCTTTTGTCACTATATAGTTGTTAGTGACGAGACTTGTTCGTCATAGAGATTATATACTTAAATGACGAAATTATTCGTCACTGACTTGGGCAAACACATTTGTTCTTCTGTTATGTAACACTTAAAAACTACAAGGACTGAAATTGACAAAATACCCAAATAATATAAAAACAACACACCCTTCTCTGTGATTTCACTCACAAACACACAACCAAAATCATTTCACAATTTTGCCTTAATTTCAAAACACACACCATTCCTCATGGCTCAGGTTTTCTTTAATTTCGAGTTAATTTCATCTAATTTCTAAGATATTATGTTACTTGTATGAACAGTTAATTTCATTTAATTTATAATTCGTATCTATTTGTGTTTAAACTACTTGTTTGAGTCAATGAACTTCAGGTTTAGTTGATTTGATCATATCTTTGATACTGACCTAATACCGATAAGGTTTAGGGCTAAAATTGTGGTTATTTGATTGCTGGTTTGAGTTTAGAATGTGTAGGTTTAGCGGATTAGAATTTGATGAGGTTTAGTGGATCTGAATATTAGATATTAAAACATTTCTTACCAAGTGTTTGATAAAATGTCTATGCCTGATATCATGCAAAATAAATGTTTGATGAAATGCCCCAATGAAATAAGCAAATGAGTAAAGGTATAATCTTCATGTATGTTTATGCTTAAGTAACAATTGGATTTTAAAATGTAACCCTAGGTTACGAATGCGTCAAATCGTGAAGAGCATAAGATCCTTCTAGATTTAAGTAGTTGGATATTAATCTGTCAAATAGGTCTAGATCAGTATTGTTTTAGATTGCTGAGAATTATATTGCTTTCGCAAATTAGTATTTGTGTCTTGGTAAATTACTATTGTCAAAAAACTAATGTGTTAGGTGTAAACGAGATGTTGAAGTTAATGAGTGAGGTTTTGGCGTTGTGTGAAAAGGGGCTAGGTAATGTAAAAAAAGTCAAGGAAAATGTTGCATTGAAGGAGTTGAGGTTCATGTCGCGTCTCGTTTGCAGAGAAGTGAGTTTGAGGGTATTTTGAGATGTGTGGTTTTGAGAGATGGTGAGAAAGGGGAAAATCACACGCGTACACACCATATCAAAGAACACCATTCAACTGAATCATTCTTCTCCCTTAATTTCACAAACCATAAAACACACACTAGCATCATTCCGCCACGTCAATTATCAACTGAATCTCATTTTTCTTTATTTTGCCCTAATTATTTCAGAGGTTAACTCTTATCTTGTGTTAATAGTAGTGGTATATATAGTGTTGTTTGTATGCGAGTCCGGTATGACTCATCTAGCAGTATGTTTCTGGACCTATTAACACTGGTCAGTAAGTCTAATATATGTAGATGGTGAACTTTTTATAATTATGTGTTTATTTTACTTAATAATTCGATAATGTTATATCGATTAGTATAAAAATGTTTTAGTACTAGTATTAGTAGTAGTACAAGTAGATCACATTAATGATTTAGTAGTTGATCGATCGTATTATTAGATAATCGAGCATTTCTGTCTTAATAAGTGATTGTTTTAAGTAAAAACTTAGATAACTTGATCCTCTACTAAAATTATTCCAATAAATTTTATCTAATAATACTACTGTTCAAATATTATTATTGACTAGTCTAATATCGTCTTGCAGGTGTCATTTTTGCTTGGAGTCATTCCTATTTTTGTTGCTTGGGTATATTCTGAATGCCTGGAATACAAAAGATCTTCATTACCGTCTAAAGTGTAAGCTTATTTCAGCTTCATCTCTGTCACATCACAAGAAGAGCATCAGGGCGGGGGAAGCCTAGTCATACAACATGGAGTTATTGTAGGATCGGTGAATGGTGCTTGTGTGCTTATGCGTTTTTGTTGGGTGGTTGATGGTTGAGCTTTCGTCAAAAAAGGGGAGAGCTGAAAGAGCCACTAATGAGAGCACAGCACTTTTGGTATATAATATTATAATCCTTTTAATTAAAGTGTTAGCATTACCTTTGAATATATAATTTGGAATTGATATATGTTTTGTGAAAACTTTTTGCATTATGGGATGCAAACAATGGAAGTGGTGTCATCCCTCAACTGAAAGGAGTCAATGGCATTCACTTTTGTGGAGGTTAACAAATACACAAACAAGTTTTCAGAAACAAACAACATTGGAACAGGTGGATATGGAATGGTAAGTTTACAAGCTTTAAGATCCCTCATATATTTGTCTAAATATTTAACTATTGAAGGTACAAAAAAGTTATGAAAGAAATTGTTTGGCCAGTCTAAGTGGATTAACTTCTAGTTCAGATGCCCATAATTTGACCCATTTGCCGTTTGTAGCGTATATCCATGTACTGTTTGAATTCTTAGAAGGTTGTTTTGTGTATTATTTTACAGGTGGTTGCTTCAATGGACTGGCCACAAGTGACCAAGTACGAGGCCCTTGTATCTGCAGTCACACAGGTAGGAGATTATCAA
Organism: Tanacetum coccineum; assembly: GCA_026074375.1. NCBI lineage: Eukaryota > Viridiplantae > Streptophyta > Magnoliopsida > Asterales > Asteraceae > Tanacetum > Tanacetum coccineum. Next base: position 22,299 of record BQNB010024810.1, read on the forward strand.
TTGTTTGTACACAACCTCAACTGATCCAAAAAGAGACGTCATTCGTGGAGGCTTGATTAGGTAATCAGTTAAACCACTATCTAGAAAGAGTTTCGATTTAGTCTTGAGATAAGTTAATGATAGCTGGAATATTGTTTTACTCTTTTTGCAGGGAACTTTTAATATCGTTGAAGAAGTCAACTGGACACGAGCCTCAATGCATAATATTCTACAGGTGGCATTTCATTTCACATCCTATCCTATATTTACCGATATATTCTAAATTTTTGTTGTGTTGAATCTAATAAAACGTATTAAATGTTTACAGAGATGGAGTTAGCGAGGGACAGTTCAATGAGGTGTTGCTGTATGAAATGGACAAGATCAGCAAGGTATTTCTCCTTTCTACACTTATTATTATAAAACACGTCAAAAGTGCGTATGTTCCCTTTTTTAACTAAATACATTTGGTTCGATAACATCAGCTTGTTTGTTCACGTGGAAGAAAATAATGCCACCTGTAACATGCTTGTGGTTCAGATGAGGCATCATACTCGTTTTTACGGGGTGACAGGGGTAGTACTGATAAGTGATGGCAACGTTTCTTCCAGGTTTGTATATTCTCTATTTGCTAAGTTCTGTTTATGGTTGTTTGTGATTTTCTTGAAGTAGTTTTATTAACCGAGAATTATTTACATGACTATTTTAAGAGGCTATATACATGAAATTTATAGTTAATAAAGAAAAGTGAGTATTTTTAAGGGGTATATATCTACTTTGCTCAGGGTTAAAATCAAGTTAGTTTGGTATCTCGTTTTCATTTACCGTTCGTATTCTCATATCGTGTAGCAGGGTAGAATATTCGAAAAGCAACAGAAATATTAATGGCTTTATCACTAATTTAGTCAATTTCTATTCTTTGATTTCTTTGTCAAACTAAACATCTGGCTTTTTGTTTTATCATTTCTGAGGTCAATTCTTTTAAGTTAACTATAAGATGATGTAAGTGTCTCTCTTTCAGATTTTCGGGATAATATAAATTATGTGCTTTGAAATTATGTTTATGCAGGAGGATTATAATACCGAAGATTATGAAGATTATGATGAAGCTCAAGATTATTTCTAATTTTAGTTGAAGTTTAAATGCATGATATAGTTTACCACTTGAGGATTGTCTTACATGCTTGATTATCTCTTTATACTTTGTTGAAAACATATGCTATAAATCGAGTAATTGTTGGATGTATGGATTAAGTGATTTCTTATTATTGACGGCGTATGGATCAAGTATCTTTTGTACCTTTTTGTCATTTCCGATCTACAAATAAGCATATTCAAAATTGCAGCTAATATAGAATTTTGGAAAGTGACGACGTATGTCGTCACTATTGGACGTTAAGGTTCGTTAGTTTCTCGTTAGGTTCACCCAATAAGTGACGCCTTTCTTTCGTCACTAATTCCATCAGATAGTGACGATTCTAGCCACTTTTGTGATGAAATTAAGTGAAGAAATAGGTTGTCACACACCCGTAAGTGACGCTTTAGTTCGTCATTAATTTAGTGTCAAATTTAATTTCGTCACTAAAAAATTTGTGACGGAGCTATTGTGACGACAAGTGACGACGTCGATTTTCGTCATTAAACTGGTTTAGTGACGAATTTTCCTCTAATAATGACGATTTTCCATTCGTCATTATAGCCCTTTTTTCTTGTAGTGAATGTTAGGATTATTAATCCATATATACCAACACCACTTGTTTTATTCTCATGGGCTCTTATTTTACATCTACAGTTTGTTGAGAAAGCTCCAGCGAACGTCATTCGTGGGGTCCGTGAAAAGGCAGCGAAGGCTGAAGAGAAGTTGAATCTTACAGAAACCTGTTTGTCTTTCCTCCAATCAACAATCACGGTCCGAGAGCAGTCTTAACATTGTTGTTTACGTTCAATGGAACATATGGACGAAATTCACTCTTAGTCAAATACTGTTGCAATAAACTTTTGTGGTGAGCATTAGACTTTTCTTTAGCCAGGATATGGAAAATCTATTGTTGCGAGGTTTTATAGCCCCTTTCAAACCTTGCTCTCTTAGGCTACCCAGTAAGGACATCGCATGTCCTACATTTTTTTGTCACTCCAGCTTTCTTTTTTGACGACTTACGGGTGATCTTTTGGCCACAGTACCAACATTTAAAAAAAATTAACAACAATATTAAAATTCATTAATAATAAAAACAATACATAATTATTTAGATAAAAATTAAAATATTACAATAAAGATTGCAAATAAAATGACTAGCTAGTGTTTGATTCGATCGATGTAAAATGCGTTCAACTAAATTGACTTTTAGGCTTAGATGAGTTGTTTAATTGTGTAGCTCTCGGACTTAATATAGTTTCTTTATGCGTCTTTACGGGATTATGATCACGATGTGGCTCCTCTGGATAAAATCTGGGGGAGATACGCCCGTTGTTGGTCTTTTATAATCATATTATGTAATATAACGCATGTGTACGCTATATCCTTTATTTACTTAGCGTCATCCCTCGAGCCTGTTGTTTAATTATCTTTCACTTCCTCTTTAAAACACCAAAAGTTCGTTCCACATATTTCCGTGCAACTTCGTGTGTGGTCTTATACATTATTCGTTTATCCCATCAGTAAGATAATATCCCTTTTTATAAGTCATGTCATTACCCACAAATGGAACATCCGACGCTTTCCCTGCTTTGCAATCATTGAAAATAGGGGGTTGACATAAAACGTTAACGCCGTTGTCAGAGACACCAAAGAATGCACACCAAATTCATAAGTCTTGGGAGGCAATCACTTCCAATAAAATAAAGGGTTTTGCTACGTGATCACCCCTACAAAATTGAGCTTTAAATGCATGAGTGCAATTTTCCCACGACCAATCCGTACAATCAATGCTTCCTATCATCCCAGGAAACCTGTACTTTTGTTCGTGATGAGCATAGAGTTTTTTCATGTTAGTACATGTTGGCTGCCGCAAATACTCACGTCCATACACCTTCATTATAGCATTAAAGAAATGTACGAGATTGTCATGGGCAGTTGTCGCACCCATTGCACAGGAACAATGTCGTACGTCATTTGACGAATTGCGGAAGTAAACTTCACCAATGCGAAAATAGCAATACTTCCCGAACAATCAAGCGATACTTGAAAATAAGGGTAATGATCAATTATTTCTTGAACAATGCGTGTGAATAGCCTTCGGCTCATTCAAAACCACGTACGGAATGTTGCTTCGTCATTTGTGGGTATGCGAAAAAGTAAGCCGCAACTAAACGTTCATGAGCACCGTAACGATCTCTTTCTACATGGTTTCGTGTCCTTTTTTATTTAGAGGCTTGAGTTGCTGTACTACATGCCTCCGTAAATAACGCAAGCTCACTATTAACCTAATTTTCATCGTTCGAGGAGGAACTAAAAAATAGATTATACGACATTTTATAGATGATATGTGTAAAAGTATAAACTTCCTTTGATACGAGATTTACACCTAGGCGTGGATGGGGACAAGCTCTACGTCGTAGGTCTTTAATAACCATCTTTCCTTCTTTACGTAATACTACCTACAACTTGGAGGTAGACAAGGTCTACGCCGTATGCCTTCAATCAATGCACTTTCTATATAGTGTTCCAAAGGTCCACGCCGTGGAGGGGACAAGCGTCCACGCCGTGACAAGATGATGTAATAACTTCCTTTTATACTTCAAATCTTGTCGTCTTTATCTTCAATGGTAGATTCACCATATCTATGGCGTAGACAAGGATAAGGTCTACGCCGTAGATAGTCTTGATTTGTAAGATTCTATCTTCGTTTCATCTACGGTGTAGACTGGAAATCAATCTATGCCATAAATGACTTTGAAATAATACTTTGGCGCCATTTTGTCTCTTTTTCCACCATTAACCTTCGTTTTCTGTTGTTTGCTCGTTTTTACCTGCAAAACCGAAATCTTGCGACTTCTTGCACTTTTTGAACTAATTAGTAACATAAACGAACAGAATTCAAGGGATATTGACAATAAAAACATTCAAATATTTGATGTCATCAGTGTTGTTATTTGTTTTGTTTGTTTTTGATTGATATGTTTTTCTATTTCTTTTTCTTCTCGATTAATTGTTGATTTGTTTGATCTGTTATCATGACTGAGGTGGTAGTAATTCTAATGATGTTCTTATTAACAATCTTAATGTTGGTAATCCATTGCATCTGCATGCTAATGATAATAGTAGTGTTGCATTAATTTCTTTTAAGCTTCTTGGTACCAAAAACTATAGAATTTGGTTTGGTGCTATGAAACTTGCTTTACAAGCAAAGAATAAGTATAATTTTGTTGATGGAACTTGTTTGAGACAATCTTTTGCTACTAGTGATGTGTTGACTTCTTAATAGGTTAGATGAAATTCTGTTGTGTTAACACATATTATGAATTATGTATCTCAATATGCTTATATGGGACTTGTTTATTCCGTTAATGTTGCATCTGTTTGGAAAGATTTAGAAGAAACATATGATGAAGTTGATGGTTCTATTACAAATTAATCTATTGCAAAAGATTAATTTAATTAAATAAGGTGGCAGTATAGTAGGTGATTATAATCATATGTTACATCGCCAACTGATGAAGTTGACGCAGTTCTTAATGGACCTTGATGACTATTATCAGAATGTAACGAATTCCCTTCTCATGAGGGATCCTCTCCCTGAGGTGAACGATGCCTACACTACTAAGACCAAAATGAATGATACTTCTTTTGCTGCTAAGTCTTTTAATAATAACACAATGGGTTTTAACAATAATAACAACATTAGAGGACGTAACAATAACAATGTTAGTATTGTCAATAGAGGACCTAATCTAAACTTGATCTATAAAATCTTTTGTATGATTGGTCACACTATTGAAAGATGTTATGAATTAATTTGCTATCCTCCTGGTTTTATAAAGGTTTATTATCCAATTATGCAAAATGGTTTTAGTAAGTAAAGTTTTTTTTTTGGTAAACATGGTTTCTGCTTTTTAGGTTGACTAATCCACTGGGTTTGAACCCACCGCCACACAGACTCAAACCAAGTAAATCCCTTCCTTACAAGAGGTTGGCGTGGCCACTTCATAGTTTTTTTCACCTAGCTGGAATTAAACTTGAGACTTCACACCTTTTAGTGTGATAGTTAAGAACAAAAGTTTTAATGCTAATGTTGATGTTAAGAACAATGATAAACAATCATGTGCTAGTCTTTCTTCTTCTGTTTTTACTTATAAGCACATGAAGAAGTTATTGAGTCTGATTAATGAAACCCTATCTTGAAGCATTGATGTCAATATCACATTTAGAGCTTCATTTTTTAATTATAATGTCTAGTTCAACATATATTTTCAATTTTTTTATGCTAACTCAAATTATATGTCAATACGATAAGTTTTTAGTTTGATCATCGATTCTCGTGCAAATCGACATCTAACTATTTTTACAGTTGGTATATCTGATATTTTTGATATTTCAAACTTAAAAATTATTATAGGACACCCTAATGTCACTTTGGCTACAATTAATCATGTGGGGATACCGTGTTAGTTTCTTTTCTGTTAATAAGGTGATTTAGGATAGTAAAATGTTTGTTAGATTTGCTAAGGATAAATGTTATATTCATGACTTGAAAAGGGAGAAAGTCTCAGGGACTCGTAATGAATCTGTTGGTATGTATCTATTTGATGTGTAAAATGATTGTTCTATTGGTAAGTCGAATATGATAATGTCCTTCAATATGTCTAAAATGTCATGGCATAATAGACTTGGTCACCTTGTTGATCAAGTCTTGAATGTGTTAAAAATGATATGAATAACTCTAAAAACTTGTTTTGTGCCTCTTTGTGAAATATGTCATAGGGCTAAACAGACAAGGGATCTTTTTCCTTTGTCTAACCACAAGTCTAATAATCCTGGTGAACTTGTTCAATCTGAATTGTGGGGCCCTTATATAGTTTGTAGCAGAGAAGGTTTCTAATTTTTTTTTTTACAAAACTAAGGATGGGGTGTTTGATTTGTTTGTTTCTTTCATAAACTTTGATCACAATGAGTTTAGTATTAAACTCAAAACTGTTGGGTTAGATAATAGCATTGAATTTGTTAATAAAAAAATGAAAAAATTGTTTTCTGACTTAGGAATAATACATCAGACCTTTTGTGCTCATACCCCTTAACGCAATTGGATTGTTGAGAGGAAACATAGACACTTGTTGAATGTTGCAAGGAGTTTAATGTTTTCAGGGGAATTCCTCTCAGGTTTTGTTCTGATTTTGTTGTGATTATTGTCTATTTTATAAACAGACTGCCTTCATTTGCGTTAAATGGTAAGTCTCTTGTTGAGTTGGCGCATAAAAAGAAACCTAATATTTCCCGTTTAAGGTGTTTCGCTTGTCTGTGTTTCTCTATAGTTTTGAACAACATGATCAAATGTCTTTCAAGTATGAAAAGTGAGTGTTAATTGGTTTTTCTACTTTTAAAAAAGGCATACAAACTTTTAAGTCTTCTAAATAGAAATATCTTTTACTCCAAGGATGTAAAATTTTATGAAACATTGATTCTTTTTAAAAAGAAAACCTGTGATTCGTCTGTTGTGGAAAAAACAAGTGAAGTCGAACACTTTGATGTTTTTGATAATCATATACCTCAAAGTTCCTATGGTGAATGGAAAGCTTCGTTAGTTGAGGGAGGTAGTGACCTTTCTTTACCATTTGATACTACTAATACTGCACATAATATGTATCAAGAAGAAAGTGGTATTACAACCCACTTTGATCACCAAAGCTTATTTTAGGACATTTTTCAAAATATTTCTTCACCAATTCATTCTAGAGTACTCCTTCTCAAGGTGATGTCCACAAACCTTGTCTAAGAAGGTCTAACAGACAGACAAAGTTGCATGTTAAGTTGAATAATTATGTGATTAATTTTAATGATATGGTATTGAGAAGTTTTTTTGTTATTATTGGTTAAATGATACTAATATGTACTTTGCTACTAATTTAAATTAAGTTTATTGAACCTTCTTGATATTATGATGCTTTATTTGATTTTAATTGGATTGATGTTATGAATAATGAGATTAAAGTTTTAACAGAATTAATACTTGGACTATTTGTGACTTGCCTGTTGATAGAAAGCCAATAGGTTGTAAATGGATTTATAAAATCAAGTATAAAGCTTCAGGTGAAATTGACAGATATAAGGTCAAATTGGTTTTAGTCAAAGGGAAGGTTTAGATTATGAAGAAACCTTTAGTCTAGTGGTAAAAATGGTAAATGTTAGATGTTTAATCAATATTGTTGTTAACATAAATCGATTTTGTATCAGTTAGATGTTAATAATGCATTCCTTTATGGTGATTTACATGAGGATGTGTATATGACTTTACCCTAAGGGTATGATGGTGTTGAGAAGGTAAACTTTGTAAGCTAAATAAATCTTTGTATGGGTTAAAGCAAGCCTCAATGTAGTGGAATGCCTAACTAACTATTGCATTGGTTAAGAATGGTTTTGGACAAAGTAAGTTTGATTATTCTTTATATATCAAACAGTCTGGTTTTGTTTTTATGGCATTATTGGTTTATGTTGATGACATTGTCATCAATAGGAATGATGAAATACAAATCAATGACTTTAAACTGTTTTTAAGCTCTAAGTTTTTGATAAAAGATTTAGGAAGTTTAAAGTACTTTTTTTCTTTGGATTGAAGTATTGGAAAATGATAAGGATTTGTGCATGACACAAAGAAAATATTGTTTAGAATTGTTACATGAATATGGTCTTTTGGCTGCAAAACCAATTGATATTCATTAACCTGAAAAAACAGTGTTAAATTTCGTTGAAACTCCTGATGATAAATAGTTAACTAACTTTACTAGATATAAGAAGTTGGTTGGAAAATTGATTTACTTAATTAATACCATACGGACGACATTAGTTATGATATCCATTGCTAGATACAACACATGCATAGTCTTTTGCAGACTCATTTTGCAGTCTCATATGAAGGTTGCATTGTGAGTTTTGAGATACTTAAAAGGTTCTCTGCATTCATATTAACAAAAATTCAAATATTATGTTAAAGGTATATTTAGATGTAGAGTGGGCTAAATATCCTAAAGCTAGAAAGTGTGTTACTAGTTTTTGTGTCTTTCAAGGTAACACCCTTTTTTTTGGAAAAGTAAGAAACGAGCCGAATTGTCAAAGAGTTTTACTGAGGCTTAGTATAGAAGTATGGCCTTGGGCCCTCAGCTACTTGTAAGACTATTTGGTTAGGAAATCTTCTTCACAGTCTTGGTTTTATTTTAGAACGGCAACTAACTATCTCATAGTATATATATATATATATATATATATATATATATATATATATACACTAGTAACATAACCCGCCCAACGGGCGGGTTCGGTCCATAAGACTTTTTCTAAAACAACATTTGTCATTCAGTTATAATAGTTCTTGTGTTTGTGTAAACATATAATCTTCATTCCTCTCTAGCTTTTGACTCTTTTTTTTTTGAACGGCAACTTTTATTAGACAAAAAAGAAACGCTAGCAAGAAGCTAGAAAATTACAAAGAAAGTAAATAAGGGTGTTGCAACCACCTATCCCAACTAAACGCCTTATTACATCTGCGTGACATCAAAGAAACGAAAACAGTAACCATGTCATCAAAATGATATCTTTCCGAGGGGGTTTGGGCTGCAAAAGAAACCCCCCTGTTTCCGATAGTTCCAAGATAGACACCAGGAAACGTAGAAAATACCTTCCAACATGCATTTAAGAATAGACCCAAGACGAATATCCTTGAACCAAGACAACCATTCCTCGTAAGAGCTTAACGAGGACACGTCAGATTCCACATCGACCTAAAGTTGTTGAACATCAACAGCCAAAGGACAAGAAAAAAATAAATGTAGAACCTCTTCAGCAGCATCTTTACCAAACCTGGGTAAGACTGATCCAAACTGAATGTTCCATACGATATTAGATCAGCCGTGGTAGGAAGACGATCAGAGTAAACCTCCAAGCGAAAACATTAATCTTGATATAATAAACTTAACACCAACGAGTAGCAACCGCTCTTAGGAAGAAAATATTCATCAAGTAAACATCGAATGTTCTTAACCTGAAAGGACCCATCCCCGTTCAAATTACAAACCCAACGGTCATCAGAGTTCGAGAGAATAGACGTACCAACTAAGTTCTGGAGATGCGCAAGCTGCTGAGCTTCTATACCACCCCTAACTGGACGACGAAAAGAATCCGAAAGCAACCGATGCAGCGTTAGTAGCCACTAACATCACCGCTCATTCTAAGGAAAAATAACCGAGGAGAAAAAGATCATAAAGAGGACTCACCTATCCATGGTCTTTCCAGAATCTCGTATTCAGACCCATTGCCCACCCGATACGGCAGAACGTATGTAAATCAATTCTTAGAATTTAGCGATTGAATTTCCCGCACTATAGTGCCCCAAACAGAACCGAACCGAGGAGTGATTTTTAGTAAAATAGGGACCATGATAGCATGGATCACACTAGACCAGGCAAGATTTCACAAGGAATAAACCTCCAAACCCACTTAAAAAGGAAAGTCCCTATTTAAGCGCGAAATAACTAGAAACCCCTAATCCACCACACTTCTTAGCCGCGAGAATTTTGGACCATTTCACCATGGTAATCTTCAGTATGCTAAACCATTCGAAACCATAGAAAAAATTCCGCTAATAGATTCATTGTATAAGAACAGTTTTTGGTGCCTGTATACAGTAAGAAAAGATTGTAATAGAGTAAGAATCCTAATACTCGACTGTGAAGAAGAGTGTAGTAACATGCCACATATCGACAGAGCCTTACACTTCCACTTGGATAACCGAGTATAAGGTTTACTAATAACCTCATCCTTTTTAAGCCTATCGACAATTACCTCAACCATAACTCCAAGACTTAAACGAGCCCTCATGGACCGCTACACCCAAGAGAACTAGCTGCATCGTTCACCATCTCACGAGAAACCCCAAACCCTAAAGATGACTTTTTTTAAAGGTTAATCTCATTCCAGAAGGCAGGAGAGAAAAACAATAGAAGGACGTGAGAATCGATCCTTGGAAGTGATATCATTCCGACCATTTCATTCTCCAATAGAAAACAAGCGTCAACCGCATACAAATAAATGAAGATATTTGTGTATTATGATCCATCTTAATCCCTTGAATAACCCGCTTCATCACTCTAGAAGGGATAACATGCAGGGATTCCATAATGATAAAAACAAGAAGGAGGCAGATTGGATCACCTTGTTTGAGCCCACAATGAAATTTAAACTCCGCCGTCGGGCTACCATTAATAACAATAGAAGCCATACCGGAAGAAAGACTACCAAGAACCCACGAACGCCATTTAAAACCAAACCCAAATGCTTCAAGAACATCATCCAAAAAATCCCAACGCACTGAATCATAAGCTTTAGCAAAGTCGACTTTGAACACCATGGCCTGTTTCTGTTTAAATTTACACCAAGAACAGACTTCATTGAACAATAAAAGGCCCGTCCTAAAATCCTGTGCAATTGGAAGAGAAGCAGTTGAACATCGGCTACAAGATCTGAGATCACATTAGACAGACGATTGGCTAAGATTTTTGTAATCACTTTATACAGACTTCTAATCAGACTTATAGGCCTAAATTCACCGACAAACTTACCATCCGGAGTTTTAAGAATGAGAAGCAATAAAGGAAAATTAAGAGGGGGGGGGGAAAACAACCCTTAGCAAAATGCACTATGGAGACAAGAACCAATCAACAGCCGCAGCAAAAATCTGGACCAATCACATTCAGAATTTACGAAAGAACTGTCAAATGTAAACCCATCAGCCCGGGATTTGTTATCACCACAACATCCAAACAGCATTGGCGAATATCATCATGCGAGAAGGACCTTCCATCTTAGCAGCCTGTTCCTGTTAGACGATTTGGAAATTGAAATTGAAGATGACTACTGAGATGCTCCGGTGCTTTGGAACCTCGTAGGCGAAAGTGTGATCGAAATTTCATCTTAACCAAAGAAGAGATGCATCACCAAACAACCATCATCACCATAATATTCATTAATAGAGAACCTGAGAACGCTATCTATTAATAATCCGCATGATAAAACTTGGATTTTTCATGCACCTTCGATAAGCCCAAATAGAACTTTAGCATGTTAACATAAGTCCGAGCTTCAACCAGTCTGAAGTTCACTGAATATTTCTTGACCAACTCATTCCGGCGTCAATCAGCAAAGTCTTCATGTACCCCACCTTGGATTAATACCACACATATAAAGTTGAAGATTTTTTTAAAGTCTAGTCAAGAAATAGCGTGACTGCTCTTCTTATAATTAGAAAACCTCATTCAGATCTAAGTGCACCTTTCTTTAACAACTGAAGTTTTTTTTGAATCTGATCATATCGTTGACTGATCCTCAGGATTTGAGACGATTTCCAAGTGTCAATCAACCATCTGTCCAAAGCGTTAATACTCGAACCAAGAATGATAGAATCGAAATCTGGTAGCACCAAAATCAAGTAAAGCAACATGTGTAAGTAAAATAGGGAGAGGTCCGACAAATGACAAATGTTTATCAAGACAGATAGCCGACGTATGAGGAAACAATGTCAAGAACCCTTCAGAAACCAAGAAACGATCAAGTTTACTCATCTTAGCAGCCGACGGATGAGACCAAGTGAAAGCGTATCCCTCAAGCTGAACGTCAACTAAACCCGCTGAAGTAATAAAATTATTAAAATCTCTAGCACCTCTAACATTAAAAACAGAACCCATTCGCTCATCCTCTACTCGAACCTCATTAAAATCACCCATAACAACACATTCACCATCCCAACGATTAATAATCTCAGAAATAAAGCTCCATAACATACGCTTAGCAGCTTCTGATTGAGGAGCATATATAGAGATTAAAAGAATCTTGGATTTGGTTGGAATCCAAGTACCGTAAGTAGCCACAAAATTATCTGAAATAGTATGATGGGATTTCTGAAAAATGTTGGGGTCCCATACACATAGAATACCACCAGAATATCCCAACGCTTCGCTATAAAGATAATCGAAGTTATAATTACCCCAAATAGCTTTAACTTCCATGTCCGAAACACACTCCATTTTAGTTTCTTGAACAGACAAAAAACTCACCTTGTGCTTAGAATTTAACTCCTTAATCCATGTTTTTTTGGTCTTGGATCCTAGACCTTGCACGTTTAACGATAAACAATTCATATGGGAACATCGCATTCTCCTTGTAGACCGATGATATTCTCCAAGTCTTTAGCACACCCATCCAATGAATATCCCATAGTATTACCAACCTTAATGAGCTCGTCCAATAAATCCAAAATGGAACCTCCTGTTTTGCTTCTTTTATTAATAGCATTTGGAACAGGAGAAGGGTTATCATCGACAGCCTGAGCTTCCTCCACCACACGAGAACAAAATTCACTTGTTCGACTTTTAGAGCTAGCCGAACCCTCCTGTCTGTCACGATGTTTACTGTCCTCCACGTTAACAGGAGTAAATCCTGGAGGGTGAGAAATACTATTGTCAGATTTATTGTCTTCTACCTGCTGTTTGTTAAGAAGATCGTAGATATTAAATGGATCATAAGATCCCTCCTTGGTAGCGGAAAGGTTACTATGTTCCTGTTCACCAGTATTATTGTCAATAGAATCACCAAAGACTGTATCAGACACGGCTTCAATGTCACTCTCCTCTTCCAGATTCCTATAGTCATTGCCATTATCGTTTATTTCATGATCCCCTACGTCTGCGTCTTTGTCCGAGTTGTAACCAGTATTAGCGGGTTCTTTAAATATTGGAGACCACATGAAAAGTTCCTTGGCTCTAATCATATATATCTTACCTCGAACAGTAATCTTGAATCTTTCCAAGATGTTATCTTCACGTGACGTTTTAATACATATACGTTTGCGAGCAAACATATCCTCCTTATTTTCCTCAAGCTTCATAACCTCTCCCCATTTAGCCCCAATTTTTTTGAAAGTCGATTGAGACCAGGCACGTAAAGGTACACCCTCAATATCAACCCATACAATACGCTCTCTAGAAACAAAATCCTCTTGAGCATTACAAAGGCGAGCAAACCATGAAGCAACCCCTACATGTTGCATAAATTTCTCCTTGGTACTAGTAGAATCAAGCTCAATCATAACCCATAATCCTCCTATGTACGCAAGCTTGACATTAAGAAAACCTTCATTTGCCAGCAAAACACGCAGGTTGTTGATGGCAGAAAAATCTTTGATCTCTCCCATTACAAAGTTATCAAAGTCACGTGACACCAAACACGACTCCTCCAAAACAATAGCAGGCATCGGATCAACTAAAGGATGTGAATTATAATTACCTTTCAACGTCGCAGCATAAGAAGACGCACCAACCGGTTTAGACGACACAAAAGTCTTATTAGGGTTTTTCTCCGAAACCCTAGAAAATCTCGCAACGTTAGCATGAAGCTTATGCCTGTTAATCCACACCGTGCATAGGTTGTTTACAAGTCTATCGACACTGAACACATTAATGAACCTCACAAAGCCGAATCTCTTCCCTGCTTTTGATCGTTTAGTTGCAATAAACGAGTCAACCACATGCCCATATTGTTTACAGGCATTAAACAAATCTTTAGATGAAATCGAATCCAAAAAATTAGTGACAAACACCGAAATGGAGATCTTCGCTACATCATCCTCCTTTGATCTAAACGTCCACATGATAAACCAAACCACACAAGTAATGAGGAAAACAAGCCCTAAAACTACGAAACCCCAATTGAAGATAAAAATAATCACAAATAAAAAGCACCAGGAATAAAACCCTAAAAAAGCAAAAACACGAAACCCTACATCAAAAATCGTTACTTACCAACGATCCGTCGAGCCTATTAAGACATGATTAAGGACAACGCGAAACGAATTCGACGCAATAATCAAATATTAATAAGCGAATGGGTGTTGCGTAAGAGATTGAGATCCGATCGTATCGTGTAGCCCCTTTTCTTGAATTTGTGTAGATCCGCCCCTTATATCATCGTTTCATCAAAGACTAATTTTCTATAAATTAGTTTGATGTAATATTTTATTAACAAAAAAAATCCATCATCGTTGATATTCCAACCTTCTTGATTATAATAAGTTACATTGAGACAAATTTATTATGCTTATCAACGCCAAACACCGGCTTGCTAATTGCTTAATTATATTGATATGCATGACAGGAAATGCTACTTGTTTTCCACGTTGCCATACTCAAGGCATGTCTTGAATGATGATTATTTTATTAATTTGTTGTTAGAAGAAAGTTGTCCAATCCTGAAAAATCACCCGCAATGAAGGAGGTACTAAAGTAAGATTGCATCAAAAACGGAAAGAGCAACGGGAAGAGCAATGAGAAGACTAATATTTAAGTCGACAACTCACGCTTCATAAATGTATTTATAATTAAATACAAATGTAACATTTTGGTTATTCTAATCTCGTTAATGTAATCATTACTTTATATTTTATAACAAATGGGCCACAGCTTCAACCGTAACGTGGAAGAACTAGAAAGATGCGTGCAAAGCGACGGTTGGGCTCTTATTGCGGATGGTAATGACTTGATGGTTGGGTGAAAAAGACGCTTTTATTTCTGCAGAAATCAAAGAGGGAATTAACAAATTGTATCATCACATTCAATGAACAATGAATATTACACGACAATAAATAGTAGACAAACTAACCTAACCCTAGAAACTAAACGGCCCCAACCCAACGGGTTTGCGGGCCTTTATTATGTAACATCTCTTCTTAAACTCACAATGTGGCAGCGATATACATTGAGAGTTTGTCAAACATAAAATAAAACTAAAATGGAAAAACAACCAGGCGGCTTCAGAAGGTCCAGATACAGATTCAGATAGACAGATTCAAGAGCACAAAATCACACAAATACAGAGATGAACGAGAACAGGCCGACAACAACAGATTCAGACAGACAACAACAGATTCACATTCAGACAGACAGCAGCAGATTCAGTAGAAAGATCGAAACAGAGGTAGACGAAGAGCAGACAACAGACATCAGCAGACGGATTCAGACAGACAGCAGCATCCAAACAAACGAGGTCCATAAGCTTTCAACCATAGTATAATAAAAAAATAAATTAATCCGTAATTGAAGATCTTAGCAAGATGGCGTGCAAAGCGACGGTTAGGCTCTTATTGCGGATGGTAATGACTTGACGGTTGGGTGAAAAAGACGCTTTTATTTCTATAGAAATCAAAGAGGGAATTAACAAATTGTATTATCAGATTTAATGAACAATGAAGATTACAGGACAATAAATAGTAGACAAACTAACCTAACCCTAGAAACTAAACGGGTCAAACCCAATGGGCTTGCGGGCCTTTATTATGTAACATCCCCTCTCAAACTCACAATGTGGCAGCGATATACATTGAGAGTTTGTCAAACATAAAATAAAACTAAAACGGAAAAACAACCAGGTAGCTTCGAAGGGTACAGATACAGATTCAGATTCAGACAGATTCAGAGCACAAAATCACACAAATATGGAGATGAACGAGAACAGAACAGGCAGACAACAGCAGCAGACGGATTCAGACAGACAGCAGCAGATTCAGTAGAGAGATCGAAACAGAGGTAGACGAAGAGCAGACAACAGACAGCAGTAGACGGATTCAGACAAACAACAACATCCAAACAAACGAGGCAAAACCAGGCAAAATCAGACGAAACAAGACATAGTCAGATTAGTTAAGACTATAACATCACCATTCCCAACACCAATGCAAAACCAAAAATAAAAACCAATGCCAATGTCAGTGCCAATGCCAATGCCAATACCAATACCAATGCGCCAATGCCAATGCCAATACCAATGCGCCAATGCCAATGCCAATACCAATGCGCCAATGCCAATGCCAATACGCCAATACCAATGCCAAACCTAATTTACTAACAAACACTACAAATACCAATGCCAATCAACCCGATGCAAATACCAAATACCAATACCGATCCCGATAATAATACCATTACCAAACCACTGCAACCCAAACAAACATAACCACGGATCGAACAAACTAAACCATGAAACAACCTTTCCATTTTTTTATAGAGAACAATATGCAAACAATGAAATCATAAAGTAATCAACTAATATATGCATATATGGATACCATTTATAAGAAAAAAAACTTATCTCATTAGACCATTCGTGATTATTTCTTCCAAAACCCAATCAGTGTGCATCACCAAAAGATCTAATAAAATAACATTATCCACATACATAGCACAACCAATCGTGCTTTCTTTTATTCAAAAGGACAACGACAAGGATTATATAACCAATCGATTAAATCAGCAGCCAAACATCCGACGCCAAGAATCAATACAATCATCGAAACCTGTTTTTTTACCAGGCGGCAAGGTATAACCATAAAAGAACAAACTTAGATCCATAACGATGAACATTAAACGGGATCCCTCCGGATCACCAACTATTAGTTGATGGCCGGAGGATGACAATATATAACGACTTGTACCTAGGCTCTTATACCATGTAGAAATCAAAGAGGGAATTAACAAATTGTATTATCAGATTCAATGAACAATGAAGATTACAAGACAATAAATAGTAGACAAACTAACCTAACCTTAAAAACAAAACGGGCCAAACCCAACGGGCTTGCGGGCCTTTATTATCTAACAATTTCGACGCAAGAGATTATGGAGATGGTCAAAATCTAAACCACATTCATGGTACCTCGAGCGACTACACCATCAACGTGGTTTCGATTTCGACCATCATCATCAACTCTGGCATCGAAATAAAAACGTCTGATCCACCCAACTGTACCTTAAAAGTTTAGGACATGTTGTACATTGGGAAAACGATTAGGGGCGGATTTTAATAGGGGTAGGGGAGGGTCCCGACCCCCCTAAAATTTGTGACAATTAGTGTAAATATTACTTTTTCGCCTAAAAGTTATTGTTCACTTTTTTATTTTGGTATGTTTAAAATAATTCGGCCCCCTTAAAATTAATGTTCAGGATTCGTCATTGAAAACGATCTTAAATATATTCTTTGATGTGGAGGAACAATCCGAAGATTTTGAAGCCGAAGAAGATACAGTTGGTGGCCAACTTACATAGTCTAATACAAGCATGTTCAAAGTCATGGACCACCGGGCTCCTAAATCCTTAAAAAAATGATGATCAAATCGATTTTCATTGTATAAGAGTGGGAGGTACGCATGACATCCAGCCGAGACACGAGAACGGCGCACCATACAATGGCTCGCGCCGTAATTAACAACTCTCGCGATCGAATTTTATTTTTTTATTTTTTTTGTTTTTGTTTTTATGTGTTTGTTGTGTGTTTATGTGTGTGAGTTTGTGTTTTTGTGTTTGTGGTTTTATTAAGTTTTTGTGGTTTGTGTTTATGGTGGGAAGGAAGACCTAAGACGAGACCTGAGAAGAAGACGACTAAATTTTTTTTAAATTTTTTTAAAAACCTTATTGTTATGTAAGTTGATATTATGAGGAGAGTTATATTGAATACCAAAAAAATGTTGGATACTAGGGGACTTATCCACACCATCCATCTAAAAAAAATCAATGGTTGTGATCAAAATCATTTAATTATTTCACCAATTTTTTAAAATTTAAATATCTCCTAAACCGTTAATCGTTAAGTAAAAAAAAATATACCATCACGACGAGCATTTAATTATCTTTCAATAGATATCCACTTTGATATACTTTCGACAAATTTTTTTTTACGTTTTTTTCACGTCTTTTTCATATTTTTTTCACGTTTTTTTAGATTTTTCACCTTTTTTTTTTACTTTTTGCACCTTTTTTTTTTCTTCGTTTTTCACGTTTTTTTAGAGAAAAAGTTTTTTTTCTTCGTTTTTTCCGTTTTTCACGTTGTTTTCTCGTTTTTTTTCTGTTGTTGAAATTTGCATTAAAATTAAAAATCATATATGATATAACACTAATATCATATATGATTTAACACTAAAATTAAATATTATATATATGACATAACATTAATATCATATATGACATAACACAATCATATATGATTTAACACTAACATCATATATGATTTAACACTAAAATTAAATATCATATATGACATAACATTAATATCATATATTACAAAACACAATCATACATGATTTAACACTAACATCATATATGATTTAACAGTAAATATAAATATCATATATGATTCTCATGCGGTAAAAAAAAAGTGGAAAAAAAACATGAAAAAATGTGAAAAAACGTGGATTAAATGTTGAAAAAAACGTTGGAAAAAAAAGTTTAAAAAATTAAAAAATTGAATTTTTTTTTTTTGTCGGAAAGTATATCAAAGTGGATATTTATAGAAAGTAATTAAATGCTCTTCGTGAAAGGTATATTTTTTTTTCGTTCGGAGATTACAGGTTTGAGAGACTATTAAGATTTTAAAAATAAGGTTGAAAATATATTTTAGGTTTTTATTTTATCCATTAGATGATGATGAAGATGACGGGTGGAGATTGGTCCTTGGTATATCAAAAAACTTTGTAGCCAAATGAATCTAAATTATATTAAAGTATATATATTTGATATATATATGTAGTTTAGAAAAACATAATATATGGCTTAAAACTTGAATTGTATGCGTACTCACATTGCATAAAGGCACAAAGCATAACAAGAAATATAGGATGATACGTAATTAATAACGTAAACTAATTAATGGGTTCCATTTCCACAATCTCAACAGAGATATAGACTCGATTTATAATTATGAAGATTATCACTGACGGAAAACATGAAGCCAATTAGAAGACGAGGATAATATAACAAATACAATGCTCTCTAGTGAACCTAATTAAATCTTCTACCTCCCATTGTAACTTCCACTCGAAATTTCATATCGCGATTACACATCTACAAGACGGACACGATGAGTGTGAAATCATCCATTTATTAATGCATACAACGTGAAATCCATGTCCACATTGCGGAAAGACACTTATCTCATCCCCATCAACATATTCACTTAAACAAATCGCACATTCACTCAAACATAATGATCCGTAGTTCCCGCAGCCTTTATCTTCCTTGCTAGAATTATATATGAACTTTGGAATCACCTGATCAATCTTTTTCTTCTTCATTCGTCTCTTAACGCAAAAGGCCAACACAAGGATACCTAGAAAACAAATCAATGCAGCGACCATAACAGCTATAATGAGCATGTAACATGACTCATTTAGGCCTATATCATCTGGAACTACAAGGGACGTTCGGGTATGGGCGACCGACGATTGGTATCTGCAGATAGTCATTGTTGAATCAACTCTACCGCTGTCGAGGCGGAGCCACCTGGGGGGCACGAGGGGCAGGTGCCCCCTCACGGGAAAAAACTATAGTGTAAAATTTTTGAATTTGCTCCCGCTAAAAGGTGTTTAACTTATCAAAATTGGAAGTGAAATTCGATTTTTAAAGAGTTTGTAGAGTGAGAAAGCATGTTTATTTGTTGAAGCGGTGAAGAAGAGAATGTAGAAATAGCATTTCTTTTTGGGTTTTGCTAATATGGGCCCAGTGGGCTAGTCAAAGTCAAAATTCATAGTCAAAACAAGACATTAATTTTCTTTAATGTTATTTAAATTTGACAATAAATTATGATTAGGATAGTATTTAATTTCTAATTAGTTATAAATTTAGAGAAAATGAAAGGTCTTTTGTTTTCCTATAAATATTAGATAGATATTTTCTTTGTATTGGGATATATATCTTTGAGTTTGATAATAAAAAGCTTTTGCTTTATTCTTGGCGGTTTTTGCTAAGATTCTCTTAATAATCGGTATTCGTTTGAATCAACGATTGTTGGAGTTTGCCTGATTATCGATATTCGTTTGAATCAACGATAGTTGGAAGATTGTTTCTGGTATTCGTTGGTATCAACAGATTCAATTTAAGTGTTATTTTATTTTCACTACATCAGTTGGTATCAAGAGTCGAAGTTCCTGATTAAGATGTCTCCAAAGAGAAGTGAAGGCGAAGAGTCAGAATATCTGTTCTTTGAGGGTGATGGTTCATCTTCTGATGAATGGGGGTATTATGGTGTGGCGGGTAATGATTATGAAGGACCTCCAGTATTTGATGATGATCAATATGAAGAAGAATCGATGCCACTTTATGATACCGATATTGAAGATGTCATTGAGGAGGAAGAAGGATTTATTGGGAAAGAAACATTTGGCGGGGAAGAAGACAACATCGAAGACGTCGTAGTTGTGGCTAATGATCTTTGCTCTTCAATGATCCAAACTACTGTAAGTGTTGATTTTTCAAAAATCGTATATTCAAACCCTCATGAGTTAATTTGGTTGCAAAAAGGTAATTTGGTCGAGATTGGTATTTTGATTGACAAAAAATATCAAGAAGGGTATTTGAAAGCTAAACCCATGGTCGATAAGTTTGGTTTTAAGACGATCAAGGTTCGAGGTCGAGTCATTATAAAGAAAGGACATTTGATGTAAGGGATACAAATTTGGATGCTATGAGTAGAAGGGACGAGTAAGGCAAAGTCGAGGACGAGTTTTTTTAAGTGAGGGAGAAT
>BQNB010024810.1:44369-60312 GCA_026074375.1 Tanacetum coccineum
GCTAAAGACTTGCTTGAGGTGAGTTCTCGTAGCCTCACTTTTTACTGGTTTTTCCGTTGAGGGAAAATGATACTCAAATGTGTTTTGAAATGTTTTGAATTGATCTATGCGAAATGTGGTTTTGTTTTTGGGACAAGTTATGTGCTTATGACTGGTATGTGAATATTATGTGATGCATGATTGTTTGGGTCGGATGGGTACGCCTACCCAGTATTTGTGATTGTTTGGATCGGATGGGTGCGCCTACCCAGTATTTGTGATATTATTGGATCGGATGGGTACGCCTACCCAGTATTTGTGTGATTATTGGAGCGGATGGGTACGCCTACCCATGTTTGTGTGTGATCCTTCCCTAATTTTAGTGCTCCAGCTGGTAGGCCCTTTAGGTGTGTAAGTGGCATATGGTTATTGATTAGCGGTGATTCTAAGGTTGTTTGCATATATTCACTGTCATATAGCACTATTGTCCATTGTTAAAATATTGGCACAACTTTTGGGTTTAAGGTCAAACCTACGAGCTCACCAACATTATTGTTGACGTTTTCAAGTATCATTTTCAGGTGAAGTAAAAGAAGAGTAGTTTGGTGATTGATAGCAGACTTAGAAGTATCCCGTGTGGAATTTCGTTTGAAGTCTTGCTTGCTTATTGTTTGATTCTAGTTTTGGATGTTTTGGATTAAGTTTGGATTATGGTCCCCTGTGCGGGCATATGAATAATTGTAAGAGATTGTGGATTTTAGTTGCGATTGGGACATCACTTGAGTTTGTTCAAGGTTGATGGTCTTCATAGCACTTGGAGTTTATGCAATGTAGTTTTCTCTATTTTGTATCTTGTGTTATGATTGATCATTATGTTGCATTCCCGAGTTTCCGCCATTGTCGGGGTGTGACACAAAGTATGTTTTGAAATGTTTTAATTGCTGTGATTATGTGGTTTAAATGACGCATGGACTTTTATGAAGCTATTATATGTTATGTGCTAAATGTTATGGCTTTGGATCGTGGGTAACGTTCCTACCCAATGTTATGGCTTTGGATCGGGGGTAACGTTCCTACCCAATGTTATGGTTTGGATCAAAGGTAACGTTCCTACCCAATGTTATGGTTTGGATCGGGGGTAACGTTCCTACCCAATGTTATGGACTTTGGCTTCGGGTGATGATTCTACCCATAGCTTTGCGATTTAGATCGTGGGACACGTTCCGTCCTAGATTTGGTTGTTTTGAATGAATACATGTTAGCTTGTATAATAGTTAGCTTAATTGTCCTGCCATGTTTTGTTTTTATAATCACAGTAATTTATTTAAAGCTTGAATTGTGTGTCGTAAACCTATGACTCCCACCAACCGTTGTGTTGACGTTTTTAAGCATTATTTTCAGGTGAGCATGTTGAGGGTTTGAAGCTAAAAGTGGCTAGAGAGACCTTAGAATTGCATATGGAGTCTATCTTCTGATTTTCGTTTCGTACTTGTTTGTTGGATCTTTCTTGAATGTTGTTTGATTTTCTTAGGTTTGTGAGACATGTTAAGTCTATCTTCTGATTTTCGTTTCGTACTTGTTGAGGGTTTCGCATACTCAAACCACATACGGCAGACGCGTATTTAATCCGGGTAGTATCAGTCGTCCTAATTTTTCCCATTTCCTTTACTTTGAAGTTCGTTTTATTACATTAAGGACAATGCAAAACTTGAGTGTGTAGGAGGAAAGTAAATAGGCAAAATGGTCTAAATTTTAAATTTTTTGAATATTATATTTAGTATATTTTTAAAATGTTTTAGGGATAAATTTGTCGCCCTTAAAGATTTAGTCGTTTTCACACATAAAGTATATATCTTAAAAACAACTAAATCATTCCAACAATTAAAAAGAGGCTATTTGAAATTTTGACATATCTTGATTATTCGAGCAATCCGTTTCAGGATCAATAACATTTGCTATCATATTTATAGCCGTTACCCTAGTATGTGAGGAATTGAATCCTATTTCGTATGTTGTGCATTATTATGAATCTTGTTTCGTATTTGTCATTATTATGCTTGGATTCTATTCTTGATATGAGTTGCCGGTGATAAGACTCAATTCTTGAACTTGTGCTTGTTATGCATTATAATTCCGCAGTGAGATCACAAGCTGTGGTGATTATGTAAATTTTAGTGATAAAACCAAAATTGATTTACACCAATGGTTTTTCGTTTACCGCTTAAATGTTATAGCTAGCCACATCGCTAGATTAACCACCCATATGGACCTATTTGTTAGCAACTCATTTCAGTGCAATATACCATAGGTGCGCCCCATTGAGCCCTCTTATTCATTTCATGAACAACATCCATTTTAAATAAATTATATATATATTTATATATATATATATAATAATATATATATAATAATATATATATAATATATATATATATATTATATTATATAAATATATATATATGTAAACACCCCCAAAAATATGACAACGCAACGGGAAAAAAACCACTTGGGTGCTACTATCATATACAACAGCGCTAGAAACAAGAGGAACGACCTCTAAATAAATGTGTCGTTTGAAAAGTAATTTTTTTTCCCCCCCTCGATGATTTAATCAAGAATATCTGAAATTAGATATAACAAATGTCCCCATAATTGCATCACAGATGAAAAGCTTTGAATGTAAAGACTCCAATGCACTTCAAGAAATCCGAGCATATAATTCACCTGAGAAAAACATGCTTAAAAGTGTCAACATTAAAGTTGGTGAGTTCATAGATTAGTTTAAATATGAATGTAATCCACTGTATCATTACAGTACCATGTAAAAATCCCAAAGATTTATAAAGAATGCACGACACATTTATAATCTACCAAAAAGTACCAATCTTATCCTAAAGATTTATAAAGAATGCATGACCAATTTAATGTCACCAAATAGTAACCAATCTATTTCATTCCAAAGATTTATAAAGAAAAAATGCATGACCAATTAAATGTCAACCAAAATTTGTTTCAAGTATGTATTTGGCCATTTTATTCAAGCAACGTAAATATCCATGAGAGTAAAACACAATGTTATTACGATTACACTTAACTCATTGAAACTGAAGCTAATAATCAAGATGTTATAAAAAGAATTCTTATGTATTTGTTGGGGGCCCTGTAGTCCCAACGTGATAATCCGACATGTTATAACGTTCGTTCCCAGTGATAGCTAATCACCCGAACGGGGGTTGTCAATCCCGAATAGATCTATTTTATATCTTCGCAGTGGGACATCAAACGCTAAAATTTTCATTAAACGGCGATCGCTAATCACCCGAACAGGGATCCACACCCGAATAGATCTATTTTATAACATTCGCGCTCACCCTCCAAGTGATTTACAGTTCATGACGCTGTGACGTAGACTTGTATGTACCCAATTTGGGCAGTGATATAAAATATGTACTCCCGTTACCGGTGTCCCCTCCAAGAACACCCGGGCAGTAAAGTGAAAATATGTACTCCCGTTACCGGTGTCCCCTCCAAGAACACCCGGGCAGTAAAGTAAGAATATGTACTCCCGTTACCGGTGTCCCCTCCAAGAACACCCGGGCAGTACCGTTTTGTCATCAGTTCAATCCGCTTAAGCTTAACCGAAATTCCTTTCAAAAGTATAAGTGCATGATATTTGTGACCAAAAAAGGAAGTCAACCTAAGTTATAACCCCATAGCGAGCAATGCAATTAAGATATGTAAAACCCAACAGGTAATCAACCAGTAAATTGGCGTTTAAAACATGAATGCAGACACGTTTGAAAATGAGCACGTAACGAGTTTAAATCAAACACGTAATTGGATTTGTAACAAGCATGTTCTCACCCCAAAATATGTAAAAACCAGTAAAACGTGGGGCTATGAACTCACCTTGATGTTGTAGAACGATCGACAGATAGGCATCTAATATGCACAGAAAAACTAACGGAAGACGGAAGCAGGTGTTGGGCTCGATCAAGAAGCCAGCTACTCTAACGCTAAGTCCCACTACCTAGGAAAATGAATTTGTTTCCTGATGGATAGTCCACCTCAACAATGGTCCACAGTGACTAAAGATTCAGATTTAATGTTGTAATTGTTTGGTGGTTGGTTTAAATAAATAATTATAAAGTATAATGCAAAGTGTGTAATAAATATTTCTTTAATATAATACATATGAAAAAAAACCCTTATATAATTTCAATTCAACCGTGAATTATTAACAAGGACCAGTCAATCTAGATATAATGAAAATAAATAATACCTGCAGGTATATACATAATGTGGTAATTATTTAAACAAGTTAGTTTGACCCTACTAAAAAACTTTGAATAAAAGTATACCCATGCTAAATGTGATTATGAATCAACATACCATGTTTTTGTAAAGTTGTAACCGATTAAAAAAATATAAAATAATATTTTATAAATACTGCTTTCGTTTCTTCGACTTTCCCGTGTCTAAAATAGTTTTCGTCCTTGTTGTGAAAAGTATAGTTTTCGTTCGTTTATCTGGTTACTGTATAATACAATTTATTATATAATTTAGTCCCTTTTTATCGTTCCCTAAATAATAGAATCTCTAGTAAAACATACTAAAGATATAAAACTTCTTATAAATTTCGCCATACCATTTCCATTTATAAATCGTTTCCCATAATTATAAATCTAACGTTTTTCCCACTTAATCCAATGAAATCAATATTGCAAACCCCCACGTGATTTTAAATATTAAACATATATATTAATCAACCGAACTAATATAAGTATTACATTTAGATTAACCATTTTAAAAAACCACCAAATATATAATTCAGTTTCATGTTAATTAAACCTTAAGTATGTATTTATTCACCGTCCTTATCATGAAACCAAACGTCACCCTTTTTATTGTTTCGCTAACCCTAACAACTCCTAGTGTGTTCCTAATCCAAGCCAAACGTACCTTGTCGTGGTTTCATTTAAACACCCGCACCCTCTTTGATGAAGTACAAGCCAAACGCAGCCCTTGCTGCGGGTGTGAAAGCCAAACGCACCATTGTTAGGCTGTCACAAAGCCGAAACCGTCCAAATCGGCGGCTGACCCCGATACCAGCCCGCAACCCCTGCGGTGCCAAAAATCAGCCAACGCCCCTAGTTGATCATAAACAACACCCCAAATCCCCCCTGGGGAGCAAGTTACAACAAACAAACGCCCCTATGGCTGCCAAGATCAAAAACCAATCCGCACCCATGCGGTGCAAAGCCAAACCGAACGCACCTAGTGCCTCGGGACATAATCATACGCAACCAACACCCCCTGGGCTACAGCCAAACCGACGCACTCCTAGGCTTGTTAAACAGCCAAACGCACACACCCTTTTCTTGCTACATAGCCCTAAACAAACACCAACCTTTGTGTGCTTTTTTACAGTGAGAACTGAAGGCACAACAACCGAAAACCATGACAAGACAGGCCACAGCCCGACACCATGAAGGGTGCGGGCTTGTGGTGATAAAACCACCGAACGCACTTGCCCGGCTTTGTGAAAACCCAATGCAACCCTTTTTGTTGAACAGCCAACCGCACACCTTGTGGTGGTTTATAAAAAAACCCTAAAACCATACACCCTCGTCGCTGTTAACACAAAACCAACCGACCCCCCCACCTTTGTCATGTTGTTACAAACCACCGCACCCTTTTGGTGCGTTAAACCAAAACCACGCAACCTTAGCTGTCTCGCAGCCAAAAACCGACGCCCCCTTGGTTGTTATAACCATCAACCCGCACCCATACCCACACCTTTGTGGTTTTCACCACATACATAACAACACTCCTTCTGCAGTTAGAACATCACCAAACAGCACCCTTGGGTGGGCCTTGTCACCGAAAACAACACCCCTTGCTGTGCAACAAACCACAAAACCCGACCCCTCTTGCCAAAACTACACCGAAAACGCACCCCTATAATGTGGCTGCGGTGAGGCGTGGGTGGTGGAAGTGAGGTGACGAGTTGATAATGGTGGTGGGAGTTTTTGATAATGAGGAATGGCGGAATGAAGATGACGATGATGGTGGTGGTGGTAAACCGACTTGGGAGAGGTTCGTAGGTGGATTTTAGGCGCGTGGTGGAGAGTGTTATAGGGGATCGAGTAGATCCACTCATGGGGAGCATCTTTGGTCTTCGCCGGAAAAACCCGTCGGAAAAGTTTTCCGGCGGTGGTGGTCGCCGGCAGCCGGAGGTCATGGGGGGGAAGAGAGATGTATATTAGAGGTGTTTGTAAATAGAGAAAGAAAATGAAAATGAAATGATTAAATTATATATATAGTAAAACTTTAAATCCCAGTTACAAGTGTTTAGAATACTCGAGGGACCAAATGTGTAACTTCTTCATATACTTTTTGATAAAAGCAGTTCGGTGCCAACGTTTAAAAAGGACTTAACGTGATTATATCAAACACTTGAAACTTGCGCCATCGTTTCCGAATCAATTTTCCTTATAAAAATGAGTATTTTACTGATAATGTTTCATAAATATTTTATAACATTTAATAAAATTCTGTTGTTCATTTTAAGAACCACAGTTTCGCTTCGTCGAAATAAAATGGATTTCAAACTCGATAATCGCGGATATCCGCAACGCTTTTCTTAATTAAAATGTGAGACTAATTTATTTAATATTTTTTATTTAAATAAATACTGATAATTAAAAACAAATTTAATTTGTTTTTGTGTGTCCCCGTTGTATATGGTTCGAAAAATGATTGCGGTGTTGTATTTAGCCCCTTTCGGCTCGTTATCTCAGGTCTCGTCAAAACTGAAAAGTTGTCAGAATGTCGTTTTTCACATCGAATTGCTTTGTCCAGTCTTGAAAACGTGATTTAGATTATCGATCTAAAAGTCAAGTCCTACCAAAAAGTCAAAGATTGACATCGTCATTCTAAATTCGAAAATTCTCGGATGTTACAATATATATATATATATATATATATATATATATATATATATTACACCTTTAACCTTAGCCTAACCCGTAGTTAAGTCTATCTATGGATTGCTAGTTACTTGGTATGTTTAGCGTATTTTTTGATGATTACTTGTTGACCACACTTTGTATTTCGTGTGTGTTGTTTCGACAAATACGAAGGTAGCTACTCTCATTTGTAATTTTTTGTGGTGTATGCTCATCCAAAGTGCGGGGGTGACAAAGAAGAAGGTCGTGAAAAAAATGATGGAAAAAATATATAAATAGACAATGTGCTATAAATTATAAAGATGAAAGAAGACGAAGTAATTTTGGTGTATCGATTAGCCAATGTGCTAAGACGTGATACTTGTGTACATTCATGATGAGATCTATCGAGAAGGAGGAATTTGGTACGTAATCATTTCATGGTTTGTGGTGACAAGCAATTTAGGACTTAACTTTTTCGTTGAAAAAAAACAAAAAATAATAAAAAAAAATCCCATGTCTAACTCACAACCCTTATTAACCCAAAAGCTTAACCCAATAAAAGTCCTTTTGATAGATTTTCCTGGTGCTTACGCCCCATCGGATTTATTTTGATACTTGCTCAAGCCTATGGTATGACATGAAATCATGGCTGAGCAATGAATGATTTACTAACACCATCAAACAAAATATTCGAGTGTTAAGTGAATTTAAAATCAGAAAGTTCTTATTCGTGAAGTGCTTAGTTGTGTTATACAACTCAAAGATTGTGCGGGTATTGTCAAAGATTTAGCATAATTAGACTTTAAGAGATAGTTGTTCTTTTCTCGTATTAGAGCAATTAGATATGTTTTTGTGAATCATGATCGATGTATTGTTGGAATTATTTTTATGATAAACCTGCTCGAGGGCGAGCATAACTTAAGTGTGGGGGTATTTGATAACGCTCAAATGGAGTATGTTTTTAGACGTGATAACTATGAATTTATATAAGCTATTTGGCTAATTAACGAGCTTTTATCACTAATATTGTGCAAAGTTGAGTTTATGTGTTTGTAGCTAGCCAAGACAGAAAAGAACGAGAAAAAAGAGAAAAATCATGAAGAAATGTGTTCTTGAAGAATTCCCGCCAAAAGTAAGATTCGATGTTGATTAAAGGAGTGATCCCGAGCTCAATAACGAGTGTTTTCAAGGGAATATAAGTTGTACAAGACAACTCAAGCAAAAAGGAAGAAACCGGGAAGAGAAAACAAGAAAAAGGCAAAATTTTGTGTGGGACGTAAGGAGTAGCCGCCCAACTGGGTGAGCAGCCTCTTGGGCTACGTCTGAAGGAGCAGCCGCCCGGCTAGGCAAAATTTTAGTTACACTTTTGTTCATTATGGCTATGTTTATGACTAGCAATCAATAAAGACCGGTCATTTCCCTCCATTAACACTTTCAGCCGCGTTTTCTTGTTCCCAAAGTGATATTTAGCCTATAAAAACACCACTAGGGTTGTTAACATAAGATACCATTCTTTTAACCCTTGACAAGGTTAGAGAACCGTAAATTCTCTCACCCAAAAAGCTAAATAATTCTGCCATTTCCAATAGACAAGCAAGAGAGAAGGTACAAGGCGTTGGTTGTTCGTGATTGGTTTGGAGTTTGTTATTTGGTCGATTGGAGGCATTTGGATTGCTCTAAATCCAAGGTCTAGATTTTGTTTTGTTATCAAAGGATTAGGTGCATCTTTTATGCAAATGAATTCTTACGTTTATGGTATGGATATTGTTATTGATTTGAGTTTGATGTTTGGAATAAATATGGAGTAGTTTGGTTATACTTGTGCAAGAATGATATGGAATTGACTAAGAGTGTTTAGTTAAACTGTGTATGATTATGTTTATCATCTTGTGAGTTTGTTTAAATCAAAAACATGTTTTGTTAATTCGTTGATGGAACTTAACCGGATCTGTAGGTCGAAAGGATTTCCCGTTATGTTTTCATTCCTAAATATTAGTGCACGAATTAGTAGGGTTTTCGGTAGTTGACACCTATCGAATTAAACTTATTAAAAAGACTTGTGAGAACTTAAACTCGAGTATAGATCGAAAGGACTCGTGTGAATGAACTTGATGTATACCGTTTTCTAGCAAAGTGATTTAAAATTAGATTAGTACTTGTATGTGTTCGTAGGTCGAAATGGCTCACCTACAAGCTAATATTTATATGGTTTTTATGAAGTACACCATGGATCGAAACCATGATAAGAGGATTTGCGAATCACACAATTATGTTTAACCAAACGAATCAAGCACTCTATGTTAATGAAATAGAACTTTTTGGCACAAGTATTGTTTGAAATATGAATGAATTTAGTTTGAAGTATTTCTCGATTTATGAAGTATTAGGGATCGCGACAACCTATTTACTTGTTTCGTTACTATATAATGATTATAACCAAGCCCAGTGGAACAAACTCGACTTACCCACCTTTACTATGAATGATCGAGTATACTTGCTCGTATGCATTTATGGTAGAATAATAAGTCGTGAATATAAATGTAAAACTTGCATGCAGAACCAAGCATCAGACATACAAGGATTGCGTATGGATGTGGATTTGTACGTACTTCCCAAGAAGGGTCCAGATATAGCACTGGGCATACAATTGTTGCAACAACTAGGCAAGCTAACGCACGATTATTCCCAGCAGACAATGGAATTTACTTGGTTGGAACGCGGTTATAAATTGCAAGGAGACGACTGGCTACGCATGAAGCAAATTAGCCTACGCCATATGCGGGGCTTATTAGAGACAAATGATGTTTACGGGGTATATAAGTTGTATAAGTTAACTTTCGAGGAGCATGAACAGGGAGCTACAACCACGGCAGGCGTAGTAGGGATGGCAACAGGTCGGGTTTGGGACGGGTTTTAGTGTACCCGTACCCGCACCCATTTATAATATCCACATCCGTACCCGCCCCATTACCCGTTGGGTACCCGGTTAGTATTATCCATCGGTTTTACGCGTTTCTCCGCGGGTATCGGGTATTCCCAATTGAATATGTTATGGACAAAATGACGGGTATCAAGATTACGTCACATTAAAATCCATCAAAAAATAAAGCAAAATACCCTAATATATTCAAATTTTTTAAAAGTTAAAGAAAACTAATACCGTATCAGACGATTTAGCATTTTCGAATAATTCATGTATAACATTCAAATGTGTTAAATAATAGAAATAGTTATATAAAAAATACAATGGAGGAAATTATATGTAATAATATATATACTTTAATTAATTATAATAACAATAAAGCGGGTACAAATTCGGGTAAACGGATATGGGTACGGGTACGGGTAATCGGGGCGGGTATTACTAGAACCCGTCACCGAACCCGTACCCGGCTAAAATAACTTATCAATACCCGAACCCGCATCCGAACCCGCCAACCCGCCCCCAAACCCGACCCAACAGGTTCGGGTTTTGGTTTTCCCCGTCGGTTTCGGGTGCTTTTGCCATCCCTAGGCGTAGCAGTACAACCGGAGATCGTACAACTCTTAAATCATCGTAGCATTGACCATCGAATTCATTTATATCCAAATACAAAACCGGTGAATGCCTTATCGTTATCCCCATTATCAAAAAGGGGGAAATGGAGAAACTCGTAAATGAGATGTTAAGACAGGGAATTATACGGGTTAGTCAAAGTCCTTTCTCATCTCCAGTGTTATTAGTGAAAAAGAAAGACGAAAGTTATAGTTTTTGTATGGATTATCGGGCATTGAATGAGGTCACGATCAAAGATAAGTTTCTGATTCCTACGACCGATGAGATGTTTGATGAGCTAGGGGGTGCCATTATTTTTACCAAACTCGATTTACGTGCGAGCTACCATCAAATACGGGTACAATGAGTGTGCTCCTCTTGCAGAAATTCCTTACCCACTTGGGTCGTCTAAGGTCGCGGCTGTGAAAGAGTCGTTAGTTGAGCGTAATGCCTTGTTACGCCAACTTACACAAAATCTACTAGCCACTAAGCACCGCATGGAAAGGCAAGCTAATCAGAAAACGGCGGCATGTCAAGTTCAATATCGGGGACATGGTGCTTGTTAAACTACAACCGTATCGTCGGGTTACTTTGGCGAAGCATTATTCCAACAAATTGGCTAAAAGATATTATGGACCATTTAAGGTGTTGGAGTGTGTGGGAAAGGTGGCTTATCGACTTGCCCTACTGGATTCAAGTAAGATCCACCCGATATTTCATATGTCATTACTCAAACCATTTTCATGAACAGGTCAGGAACAGGTTGCGAATTTGATGGAGGATGAACATGAGGGGCAGCCCGTGGAGTAGCCATTGGCAATTTGTGATACCCGAATCGTTTTGCAGAAAGGCATATCGGTTCGGCAAGTGTTGGTGCAATGGAGTGGAAGACCACCTGACGAGGCGACGTGAGAATGGTTGTTAGAGTTCAAGATTGCTTACCCATCTTACCACCTTGAGGACAATGTGATTTTTGAAGGCGAGGGGAATGATACGAATGGGCCCGAGCCCATGGCCGAACTGCGACCCAAGAGGGTCACGTTCAAGCCCGTATGGCATAAAGATTATGTCTATCATTATTTAAGTGTCATTTTTTAGGAATGTCTTAATATTTATTTAAGAAAGTCAATCAACTCCGTGTTTATCTAGGAAAGTCAATAACTCCGTGTTTGACTAAAAAAGTCTTTGTGTTTATCTTGTGGTTATTCGGCTATAAATACCGAAAGGTTTTCATCAATGAAATATATGTTTTGTCAATAATTCTCTAATCTTTTCTTCTCTACTTTTTAAGGAGCTAACACCCGCTAAAAGTGATGTTCTATCCTAATACAATCCGTAAAGGTCGTATCATGTACTAAACATGGATTCTTTAATTATCTAGTCATTATTGTTTTTTGGATACCCGTTGTGAATCTCCTAGTAGTACGTAGTACATCTTAACTCATTGCAGTATGATTAAAGACATAGATACATTTCTACCTCATGTCATTTTAGTCAATCAAAATGTTCAAAGATTGCATATGTTCTAACAAAAAAACACCTAAGAGATCAAAAAGTAAGGTTGCGTTTGGTATTCATATATGAATCATATGGTTATGAGTTTGATAGTTATATGGAATGAAAACATGTATCATTGTTTATAAACTGTTGTTTGATATATTTAGTGAATCACTATAGGTTTTAATGAAACATATTAGAAAAAAAATAAAATGATAAAAATAAAAATCATGTATGAGTTATTATTAATAAGTTGTGGTTGGAAAAAAAAAATGGTCTCACAAGGATTACCCCCAAAAGACCTATCTACACAACTATGGTTCTATGACTATGCTTTGATACATTCATTCTCATATCCCTCAACCAAACATTTGCAATGAATATGATTGTCTCGTTTTAGTTGTTTACTAGTACTACATAAGCTGTAACAATATATTAAATAAGTTTACTAAAATACCCATAAGTAAAAATGTTCAATTCAGTTATTCAAATCAACTTCGTATGTTCAATGCATGCACTGCACTACTAGACACTGCACCACCTCAAAGTAAAAAATTAAAAAGCATTTTCTTCAAATATCTTGATGCGAATTCAGTGTTTATTCTGTAGTTCATTCTTCATAGTCATAAACTACAGTCAACAACAAATTAAGAATTTTCCATACTTGATATGCATTTAAATGGTGGTTTAGTCTAAAAAAGAAACCATCATAAAAAATGAGAATCCCATAAAATATACGCAATAAATAAATGTACCATGTTGCATTAAAAGGATGGTACTTTAGTTGAAAAAAGCTGCAAAACAAGCGCGTGTAGTAAAAACATAAATGGAAGAGCGAGTAGATAATTTGACCAATTCATTCCCCCAAAATCCAAATTCCCCTTTATCTGTCTTGTCTAGTTTCCAATACAACCAACCCACTCTTCTCTCTGCAACTAAAATACTCAATCCATTGTCACATCTCTTTCTATCTCTATATACCTATATTTCTCTCTCTATAGATTTAAGGGTAATTTTAGATTTTTATTTACATTTTTCCTTTTCAATAAAAGTTTGAAACTTCTTTTTGGAGCGTTCATGCATTGATTTCTAAGTCTCTCTTAATATTACTTAGGGTACGTTTCGTAGAGAGAATTTCAAAGATTAGACTTACGTAGTGTTTGGTATGTTGTAATCAAAGTAGAAATGGAAAAAATTATTACGATGGAATGAAGAAATCTTGTTTATTTACGTTAATAGAATGTAATGATTCATTACAAGGAATGACCCATTACACCAAAATCATTCCTTAAGGGTCCCTTACTTTTTATTCATTACATCTCGTAATGGAATTATATTACATAAAATCCCATCATTAACTAACCACATTAAATAATTCCTATTATCAATGGGGTATTTTAGTCTTTTTATTATCGATTTCATTACGTCTTATCATACAAACCAACATGATTAATAACGGTAATGAACCATTACATTACATTATTTATTCAATTACGTCGTTTATTCCATTCATTTGACATTTCATTCCGTCCTACCAAACTAACCCTTAAAGTAAAGAATAGAATTCAGAGAAATGGAATTGAATGAGAAATGTATTGAAGTCATATGTCATGACGTCGTTAAGGTCTCGCAAAGACACACGGCGTGACTTCCACGCTACGCAATAGACCAAGGCGTCGGCTTAAGGCGTAACGTGAGATGAGAAGTGGAAAAACGTGATAAGGTGTGATGCGTAGAGGCTTTTTTCGATAAAAAATCATTTTTTATAGAAATGAAAAAGATTAATGCAAAGATAGTTTCTTGATTTTATTCCTTATGTATAACACCTTTTGTAAACTCAATGTGTTTGAAATGTGATATAAATACATAAATTTATAAACATTTTTATATTTTGTTCCGCTTTATGTCACACCTTAAAAAATGGTATGACTCGCCATGGCTTCTAAGGCATGAGGCTTGGCTATGCCGTCACGTCACGCTATTTATAACCTTGCTTAGTGGTGTCAATTATTGACACGACACTATAAATAACACAAACTCGACACGAAATTAAACATAGAGGATGAACAGTTTTGGGTTAAAAACAGGTCAACCAGTCTAACCCGTTTAATAAACGGGTCGTGTTTGGGTTAAACAAGTATTAAACATGTCAACCCGTAAACCCGTTTAAGTATATATGAGCATCTAAAAATAAAATATATAACTTGGATTTCGATTTTTTGTTTCCGAAAATTTGTTGAGCATGTGTCCTAATATCACTGCTATTACCTTGGAGCGGTTTATTTCAGACCATCGTCCTATTTTATTACGTGAAGTCAGGTATGATTACGGTCCTATTCCTTTTCGATTCTATCGTTACTGGCTGGAAGTTGATGGTTTTGACAAGTTGGTTAGGGATTCTTGGAACGTGGCTCCTGTTAACAAGAAAAATGCCATCCGAAACTTCATGGGTAAACTTAAATTTCTTAAAGACCGTATTCGGAGCTGGCTCTCTATTCATAGGTCGAATTCGCGAGGTGAGATCTATTTCCTTAAAGAGGAGTTGCGGTCTTGTGATGAGGTTATTGATAAGGGAGATTGCTCGAATGAGGTGGTCCATAAACGTACGGAGATTCTCAACAAGATTCATCAGGTAAATAATATTCAAGCTTCGGAAATTGCTCAAAAAGCCAAGATTAAATGGGCAATCGAGGGAGATGAAAATGTGAAGTTTTTTCATGGTATGCTAAACAAGAAGCGCAATCAATCTAATATTCGGGGTATTATGGTGAATGGGACGTGGGTCGATGACCCGGTTCAAGTGAAGCGTGAATTCTTTGATCATTTTCAAGGTAGGTTCGATAAACCATCTGTGAATCGAGTGTGTATTGATACCCCTTTTCCTGTCTCCCTATCGATTGATCAGAAAGAGGATATGGAACGCAGGATTTCTAAAGAGGAGGTTAAAAGGGCTATGTGGGATTGCAACGATGATAAGTCTCCAGGCCCGGATGATTTTTCATTTAGATTTTACCGTCATTTTTGGCCTGTGATTGAGAAGGACGTGTTCGAGGCTGTTGACTATTTCTTCATGTATGGTGAAATACCGAATGGATGTAACTCGAACTTTATTGCTTTGATTCCTAAAATCCTTGATGCCAACATGGTTAAGGATTTTCGTCCTATAAGTTTGATCGGGAGCTTATACAAGATTATTGCTAAAATCTTGGCGAACCGATTAGTTGGTGTGCTTGGTGATCTTGTCAATGAGGTTCAATCAGCTTTTGTGGCGGACAGACAAATCCTAGACGGTCCATTTATTCTTGATGAGGTTCTTCAATGGTGTCGTAGGAAGAAAAAACACGCTCTTATTTTCAAAGTTGATTTCGAGAAAGCTTTTGATTCGGTCCGCTGGGATTTCGTGGATGATGTGTTAAATAAATTTGGTTTCGGTGAAAGATGGAGGACTTGGATTCAAAGTTGTCTTAAATCATCCAGGGGGTTCATTCTTGTCAACGGTAGTCCTACGGAGGAATTCCAATTTTTTAGAGGTCTTAAACAAGGTGATCCTTTATCCCCTTTTTTATTCATTCTTATTATGGAGAGCTTGCATATTTCTTTTCAACGTGTGATAGATGCGGGTTTGTTTACGGGGATCAAAATTAATTCCATGGTGAATTTGTCTCATTTGTTTTATGCGGATGATGCAATCTTTCTTGGCCAATGAGACAAATGAGACAAATGAGACAAATTAATTTTGAGACAAGGATGTTTCTGGTGGAGTTCGAACCTGCTGGACATCGATAGTTCACGAAGTAAGGGTGTTACAAGGTCGGGGTATTAATGTTGCAGATTATATCCGATTGAAGCTGAGGAATGGGGAGAACACGCGGTTCTGGGTCGACAATTGGTATGAAGGCGGTGTTATCAAAGAGCTGTTCCTACGTATGTTCGCTCTTGAGTTGAATAAGAATGCTACTGTTAGTTCGAAATTGAATGC
>BQNB010024811.1:0-60309 GCA_026074375.1 Tanacetum coccineum
AGACAAGAAAAGATTAATTAAACAAAGGAATAAGCTAATACCATTTAACTACTTTTTAAAACTTTCGAAATCTATTTTTAAGCTAGATGAAGATTAAGCCGAAAACCTTTTAAGCTAATGAAAAGTAAACCGAGAAATATAAGCACTTGTTATCACCTAATATCCTCAAATAATCTCAACGATCAAACTAGCAACTAGATTCAACAATTATTATCCGAACACCACTAAGCAAATCGAAAATAAGCTTTTGAAACTAATAAACTGAAACAAAATGTTAATAAGCCGAGAACTAGCTTAAGCTGATTTCATTAAGCAAACAGAAACAAATAAGTAAATACTCGAACATAAGCATTAATCGAACCGAACTAAATTCCTATTAACCAATTGAAACCAAATCTACTCAAGCTCAACGATGGAAATATAAACGAAATAAGCAAGTCTAAACCAAGAGCAATATTAAACCAATAGTACAATAAGCCAAAAACTAAGCTGTACTCAACATAAGCTTAAGGATAACTTACCGAACACTAAGTTGTGAACACAAGCTGAAAACTGAAAAGATAAAGCTTGTGAATATCAATGCAAACCTGGGAGGAACCTTACGAATCATTGAATCATCAAACAATTAAAAACCATCTCAAAAATCATACACGAACCAAATCAAACGGATCAGTAAAACCTCGAACCAAATCTATTACATTCGGAAAAAAAAACATAAACAAGATATCTAATCTACTCCTACATCTATCTAATCCTACTTGCTGCTATTCTATCTACCTACCAAAATAAAAAAAATAAAAATATAAGATATATCATGCTGCTCTTTCTCTGCGTTAATTATAAGCCATCGTAAAGCTACTGGACTTGGGCTTGGTATCACATTTCTGAATTGGGCCAAAGCAAAAGGAGTAAATGTGTTAGGCCATACGTCTTGGGCTGGACTTGTGTAGGCTAGATTTGTTAAGTTGTTTAAACTTTAAGCTTTTAATAAGTATGGGTCGGTCTGACCCATATAAATGGTGTCGGCCCGGCCCAATAAGAGATGAAAACATCATCGGACTAGAAATTCTGTGCACTTTCCAATGGAGTGCTCGTGGCTTCAAGTGGACTTCGTCTTGACTTCGAATAACGCATAAACGTCTTCAAATATTAACTGAAAGTCTCTGTTTTTGCTTCGTTTTCAATCCTTTATACCTGCAAGACATAACAATACAAAACAAACATATTTGCAATATAATTAAGCATATTTTAGTGTTATTAGTCCTAAAAACAACACTTTAACGTTCAGTGTACCCGGTCAGATGAAGTTTCAGGGTAAGTAGGGTGTCGATCACTAACAGCGAGAGCGTTAATTCCTAATTATATCAGTATTTTAGTTATATAAGTTAAACCTAAAACTAATGCAAAAGGGGGGTTTTAGCCTGAGAGACTAGCACGGTTTTGTGTATCTAACCTAAGGTTTTTATGACAAGTAATACAATTAACACACACAAGAAGACAAGCAAACGATAGAGAAGCGGTCAAGAACTAATGTAAGAGGAACGTATCAACCATGAATAATCCGATAAAACACAAGTTTGTTTATTAGTGCAATGATTGACTTATCTCGATGGGCATATCATTCCTAGACTTAGGTGGTACTTCTTCCTAAGACATAGACACACTAATTCTATCACAATTAGACCCATCCGCATAAAGCATCTTTATATGTTGATTATAATTCATCTAGAGAACAACACGGTGTGTGTCATACTAACCCTAGCTCATAGAGAGTTTACCCACTTACTGCTTAATGGTAACTTATGTTAGGTGGTAGTCCACAATCTAATATATACCAATGATCAGAATGTTATTAGTTATTACTAAGCCACCACCTACTATGGTACAACTAGTTCAATCGAGGCAAGCATGACATTATTAGTGATCCTAATTGTTCCACCTATACGCATTACTATATGGAGAGCTATCCCGGACTCTTAGCCTACGCCCAAACAACACCAAAGTTGCAGCGCATCAAATATGTAGGACTAGACCCAGTTGAATGATAGGTCGCATACTTAAGCACATAAACAAGTATCATGCGATAAACATAATCAATAAATCAACGATAAATTAAGCAATCAAGATAAAGAAACCAAACATTAGATCTTCATAAACAAATAGTCATTGTAAAAATACACACGGTTTGATATATGAACAATTAAAATAAAGAAACCTTAATCGAACACGTATTCGGTTGTGCAAAGATTACAAGAGTTTTCCTATGATCTTGAGGCTCTTTTCTGACCTTCTATGCTCCTTTATTCGTCTCTTGGTCGACTTGGTAGTTTAGAGATTCACTTGCATACCTAAAACTGAGTTTAGGATCATCTATTTATAGAGTCTAGAAACTCGTCGATACGCCGTATCGAGCAATGTGGGATACGGTGTATTGGGGATTTCTTAGAGTAAGGACCATGTTTGATATCTTCCAAAATATTTTATTACTATATTGTGAATACGACGTATTGATGTCTCTTAGATACGGCGTATTGGGTCTCCAATCTTTCATGGTTATTTGTGAAGTGTAGGCACGGATACGCCGTATCTTCCTGATGGATATGTCGTATTGAGGTAAAACCAGTTGATTCTTCTTCGTTGACCAAAGTATTATATACGGTGTATCATTGATGTGGATATGGCATATTCTTCAAAGTCAGGCAATGGTCTTTTGATTCGTCAAAGTCTTGGATACGTCATATAGGTCTAGAATAA
Source organism: Tanacetum coccineum (assembly GCA_026074375.1). Classification (NCBI taxonomy): domain Eukaryota; kingdom Viridiplantae; phylum Streptophyta; class Magnoliopsida; order Asterales; family Asteraceae; genus Tanacetum; species Tanacetum coccineum. The sequence goes on from BQNB010024811.1 coordinate 2,755, forward strand.
TACGGCATATTTTCTGTCAGATCAGTAGAATTTCTTGAACTCTTCGTTTATGCTCCAAAATGCGTGCCTTTTAGCATAACTTCACCAAGTACTCTATAATTACTGCAATTCTCAAATACAAACGATTAAGTAACAATTCTTTGCAATAATTATACAAAATGGGTTAATTACATGGGATAAATGATGCTATAAAATAGACGTTATTTGATGTCATCAAATATCCCCCCACTTGAATCCTACTTGTCCTCAAGTAGCCTTTAGAAGTTTACAAAAATGTATCCCTAAGGATATTTTCCGTTAAAGCATTTATTTGATCTACTACAAGTACACAACCAAACACCTCACGAAATAGGAAGATGAAAACACTCAAATCACTCAACTAATCTATGTGGTAACATGTAACTAATTCGCTCAATTGCTCGGTTGTAGCGAGTGTTCTATCATAAGCTTGGCAAGGATACACATCTCCACCGCTAAAGCTAAGGAGTAACAAGTTTATAAAGGTAAATATGGGTTTATATAAGAAGGCTTAGGGTTGATTACTCTAACTAATCTTTATCGATACCGATTTTTCTAGGAGGGCGACAAAGACCACACATACACACCCGTAACGACGGGATAGACATATGTGACTACTCACTCCCACCTCGAATAAGCTAAAGAGTATAATAGTAGAGTAATATAGGGTATGGATCTTCTAACTTTCACCAATAGTAATAAACCAACAAGGCAGCTGAGACATGCATACATGGCCGTAACGACGGAATAGACATGCACGCTCGAATCCTCATTCACGTAAAACCCATGGTTAATAATTAGGAAAGGGAATTAAATTGTTGTTAAATAAAAATTACAAAACAAATAGATTAAGTCTAAAATACAAGTTGCTAGACACTTTTTCTTGACCGTTACCATGATAAAGACACAACTATTTACAACGTCTTGATCATAGATCAAAAACAACAACCTAAGTTGGCGTTCCCGTAACGGTCAACTTCCCAAACATCCCATACTATACATACTTTACAAGGAAAGTGGCGATATCTTCCACTTTATACAATACTCTACATTGTCGATTTGTATCAACGAATAATCGATTCTTCTGGTAATTCCTTTGGTAGTTGTAAAACGATTATCTTCAAACTTTTCTTCTCTTTTTTGTTGTGATTTTTCTAATTTTTTTGATTTTTTTGCTAACACTATACTAAAAAACTCGGTGTAGTTTCACCATCTTTACGATCATAATAATTCCGGATAATTCCTTCATTCTTCGGACTTACCATTAATTGCAATGGTAGTAAAAATACATGAGTTTTTAACCTAACCAGATGTAGTTAGTAAATAAGCAACATGTTAAAGCATTGAGGTAATCCTAAAAAATTTACCAATTTAAATAAAGGGGTTTCGAAAACAATTACTCCACTAAATCATAGAACTTATCACTGCGGCCTCGAATAAATTATAGATATACCAAGCTAAGTTCTAAAGTCTACAACATCACCGGCACACTCATATTTTTGTGAATTTTGGGTAAACATTTGGAAACGGATAGGTTAAATCCTCACAATATCTAACAAGGGTTATTGTGTGCGGGTTATGTATCAAGTAATTTCACAAAAGTATGTTTGCATTTTTTAAATTTGAGCATAATTTAAGCATTTTAGTGTGAAAATTAGGACAAGTAAACATTCTAATTCCATCCCCCCACTTGAATTATATAACGTCCTTGTTGTATAGATAAAACATTAAATACGGGAATTAAAAAGAATTAATTAAGAAACTCCCCTGATATTTGCTCGGTAGATTCTCCATGTTGAGTTTAATTGAACAAGAATGTGTGTTGAACAACCGCTTTGAAGTTTCAAGACTCCAACACTTCAAGATTTCTAGATTTATAAATTCTTCACCAATACTCGTTGATTTCCTTTCAGTAAGGTCTTGTGCAAGATATAAGAAAAACAAGTGCAAATCTATCTCTGATGTATTCGTTTGGTTAGACTTGAAAAAATAACCTAAAACTATACAGGAAATCGATACGCCGTATCCATACCCCAGGATACGTCGTATTAATACCTGTATACGCTGTATTCATGTAATGAATACGTCGTATAGACTGTGCTGAAAATAAAGACTGGATAACGTCCAGATATTCAATACGCCGTATCTATGGGATTTAGATACGCCGTATATACAGTCTGGGAAGACAGACTCGATAAAAATTGAAAACTACATTCCGGGTTGTCTCCCGGCAAGCACTTTTGTTTACAAAAAAGTCTTTAAGTTAGACTTGTCCCAATTTACTCCCATCCTTATAAAACAATTTAGGGTCGAACGGGATGCCAAATGGCACATACAAATTCTTGATTAGGATAATGAATGACATCCCTTTGTTAAGATGATTCCAAGTCATGATATTAAAATTTAGTCCCTTGATAAAAGTTTTAGTTTTGAAAAATTTATTAGATGTATCATGACTTGTTTCCAAAAGTTTATTTGACCCATGTGCATAGGCACCAACATCGGTATTTATTACATCAAGTAACAGTTTGACAGATAAATCCCTTGAAGAGTGTTCAATATCAACTTTATCATCATCATTATCCTTATCTGATTTTAAATCATTGGGATAAATTATGTTAAAAGGAAATAGATTATTAAAGTTTAAAACATTTTCTTCCTCTTCATCACATTCGGACAATGATGTTTCATCTTTGAAATTAAATTCATCGATATGTTGAATACTTAAAGTAGGTTCAGTTAAGAAATCTGATTTAGACGTTAGAGCATCATTGTAAACAATGGCTGGAAATTCATTCTTGAAACCTTTAAAGAAGTCTAAATCATTAAAATAACTGACCGTAGGCTCGGGTGATGGAAACGAAGGCATATTGACTTTTTCATTATCATTTTCTAAATCCGTTTTAAAATCGTTGACAGAAAATATTTTATAGGAAAAAAAATTATCGTGTGTTAAGAATCTACGAGGTTTTGTCAAAAATTTACTGTTGTAATCTCATCGTGGAAAACGTCGAACGAACTCTTAATCAATTTCATTTTAATTCGTGCTTACCGCGGGCTTCATAGGAGGTGACTTTTTAGTGTATCAACTCATTAAAGCTATAGATGGGAATTCGGTTTCAACAGATTGAGTCGTGAACGTCACTTCATCACATCCCAGATCCTACCAATACTTAGACTGTTTCCACCAGTTATATACAATCCTTACCACCGTCTTTCCGAGCCTTTTTTTCCTTAAGCACCTGATATTACTTCCCTTCACATGTTAACGTTGGGGTCGTCCATTTTAACATGTAATAAATTCGCTAGGAAAAAAACTGTCAAATAGCTTATACGCCGTATTCAGTGAACTGAATGCCGTATTGATGATAGAGTCGAATACGCTGTATTGGTTTGAAAAAAATTTATACGCCGTATCTAAGAAAATGAATATGTCGTATTGAGTATTCAAACTAGAAGGTACAGTGAATGTAACAACTCGCAGAAAACCAACAAAAAACACACAATATGCAAAAATATACAATGCAGAAATCAAACACACAAAACAAACACACAAATATGCCAAATTAAGCTAAGCTTACACTAAACTAAATATACTAACAAAATAAGAATGAAACAACTTTCACTTCCCGGCATTGGCCGGCCAAAACTTCGATTTTGGTGTGGGGTCGTTGTGTAGGTGTTATTTATGTATAAGTTTTACTATTTATTTTATGCCGACTATACCTAAAAACAACACTTTAACGGGCAGTGTACCCGGTCAGATAGAGTTTCGTGGTAAGTAAGGTGTCGGATCACTAAGAGCGAGAGCGTTAATTCCTAATTCTATTAGTATTTTAGTTATCTAAGTTAAACCTAAAACTAATGCAAAAAATGGGGTTTTCAGCCTGAGAGACTAGCATGGTTTTATGTATTTAACCTAAGGTTATCTAACCTAGGGTTTTGATGACAAGTAAAGCAATAAACACACACAAGAAGACAAGCAAACGATAGAGAAGCGGTCAAGAACTAATGTAAGAAAAACATATCAATCATGAATAATTTGAGAAAACACATGTTTGTTTATTAGTGCAACGATTGACTTATATCGAAGTGCATATCATTCCTAGACTTAGGCGGTACTTCTTCCTAAGACCTAGACACGCTAATTCTGTCATAATTATACGTATCCGCATAAAGCATCCTTATATATTAATTATAAGAGGACAACACGGTGTGTGTCATACTAACCCTAGCTCATAGAGACTTTACCCACTTACTACTTAATGGTAACTTGTGTTAGGTGGTAGTTGACAATCCAAACTATACCAATGATCAGAACGTTATTAGTTAGTACTAAGCCACCACCTACTACGGTACAACCAGTTCAATCGAGGCAAACATGACATTATTAGTGATCCTATTTGTTCCACCTATACGCATTACTATATGGAGAACTATCCTAGACTCTTAGCCTACGCCCAAACAACACCAAAGTTGTAGCACATTAAATATGTAGGACTAGACCCAGTTGAATGATAGGTCGGATACTTAAGCACATAAACAAGTATCATGCGATAAACATAATCAATAAATCAATGATAAATTAAGCAATCAAGATAAAAAAACCAAACATTAGATTTTCATAAACATGGCTGGTACCTAAAGCTATCAGCCGATAGTCATTGTAAAAATACACACGGTTTGATATATGAACGATTAAAATAAAGAAACCATAATCGAACGCATATTTGGTTGCGCGAAGATTACAAGAGTTTTCCTATGATCTTGAGGCTCTTTTATGACCTTCTATGCTCCTTTATTCGTCTCTTGGTCGACTTGGTGGTTTAGGGATTCACTTTCATACCTAAAACTGAGTTTAGGATCGTCTATTTATAGAGTCTAGAAACTCGTCGATACGCCGTATCCCACAATTTATTACTGTATTATGAATACGGTGTATTGATGTCTCCTGGATACGTCGTCTTGGGTCTCCAATCCTTCGTGGTTATTTGTGAAGTGTAGGCACGGATACGCCGTATCTTTTTGATGAATACGGCGTATTGAGGTAAAACCAGTTGATTCTTCTTCGTTGACCAAAGTATTATATACGGCGTATCGTTGATGTGGATACGGCGTATTCTTCATAGTCAGGCAATGGTCTTTTGATTCCTCAAAGTCTTATATACGTCGTATAGGTCTAGAATAATACGGCGTATTTTCTGTCAGATCAGTAGACTTTCTCGAACTCTTTGTTTATGCTCCAAAATGCGTGCCTTTTAGCATAACTTCACCAAGTACTTCATAATTACTGGAATTCTCAAATACAAACGATTAAGTAACAATTCTTTGTAATAATTATACAAAATGGGTTAATTACATGGGATAAATGATGCTATAAAATAGACGTTATTTGATGTCATCAACCTGCAAGACATAACAACACAAAACAAACATATTTGCAATAAGATTAAGCATATTTTAGTGTTATTAGTTCGTTTATTAGTGTTTTCCAGGGCCAAAATGATGTGTGTTTAAGCACACATCAAATTCCCCCAAAATAAGCCATTACTTATCCCACACGCAATGTTTATAAAACACGCCCAAAAAGAAATAATTTAACCCTTCTTTTAACTTAATAACCCCTCACATCAAACAAGAACAGAAAAGGTCCATCAAAAGGGTGTACAAATCATTTGTTTATAAAGCGCCCCTGTTTTAACCACTTATTCAATAATAGATAAAAGCTAAGATACAATTTATTTAAAATTATTTTAAAAGCTTTAAGAACGGGAGTTCATCATCCTTGATTTTCACAATCCCCAAATCAAGCTTAAAAAAAATCACAGCTAAATATAATATTAGATGCTAACACTACTCATAAATGCTAATTGTGTATACGCATCTACTTTTCGCTCCCTTATACCTAATTTCATCTAAGGATTTTATTCGGAAAACATAATGTGAAACGAGATCACTTATTTAAATATATTAAGGCATTATTACTATAAAGGGGACCAGTTTAAACCATAATTAGTTTGAAATCCTTTCCTAAAGAGACGATATACTGAGAATAAGGTCCACATTAAGGTTCTAATTTCACATGATTTAGGAGTTATCCTTTTTATTTCATCCGAAACAACTCAACTACAAGTCCAGAGACGGATGCTTTATTTAGATAACCCCGAAGTCAAAATTTGGCTTTATTATTATTATTATAGCAACATTATTAGTCCTCGGTCCTTTAAACAACTGCAACATCAAGAGCGAACCGACCAAAAACAGTAGTCTTATTTCGACCTCGGTAATTTCCTTGACCTTTTTGAAGGCTAAGACATCGGGAGCGAACCGATAGGAAACAAAAAACTTTTATCAGTCTCAGATTATTATTATTATTACTTCCAAAAACAATGGTCTTATTTCGGCTTCAGTTTATTATATTATTATTATTTATTATTTTTATAGCCAAATTTCAAGTCCTGTGGTATTTTAACTACCTAGACAATGGGAGCGAGCCGTCAGGAATCGGTAGCCTATTTCCCAACAACACTGAGAAAACCTCGATGTGTACCTTACTTTCATCAGAAGGAATCTATACGAAGGGATCAAAACTAAGAATCTCAAAAACCAAATCAACTTTATTTATTGTAAATTATTATTTTTATAGTTTTTAAGCTGATGGGAGCAAAAAGGCACAATTGACCTCTATGAGCTCTAAAGAGATCCAACTACTCCACGCTTAGCATCTAACTTATATTCGACTCTATCATTTTTTGTTCTTTGCAAAAGTTTAAAGTCTTGCAAACGCTTAGTCTCGAAAGCTAAGGGGAAAGCTAGAGTGCAAAACTCGGTCAAGTCAAAAATCTCCCTAGTTCTAGCCTACGGACCTTATTTTTACACATTTTTATATTGTTATATTTTTCTATTTTCTTATCATTCATTTTTTTTACTAAAATAAAACAATATATTGGTTAAAACGGGGTTGCGTGGGACACAGGCAGGCACAGGTATGATTATTTCAACAGAAATCCCCCCCCACACTTACAACTGAACATTGGCCTCAATGTTCAAAAATGTCAGGTGTTACCCCCACACTTAAGAACGAAAAAGGCAAATACTTAAAATTCCAAGTGTGAAAAGGGAAACAATATATATAATTAGGTTGCCTGTCGGATTCTTCATTGACGCATTTTTCTATTGTAATACTTATAGGATTACCATCACGATCAGAGTGAGTTCATAGGCCCCTTTTTTACTACGTGATTGTTTTACAAAATCTAACAGGGTGAATTACATTTGCGTGTTTACATATTGGGACACAAGTGTTTTTCTAATTGTCTTGCAAAGTGTTTACAAAGGTATGCTATCCAGATTACTGCCGAAATATTAATGCAAAGTTACTATTGCCGTGAAGTCCCCTATTTATCTATGAATCGTTAATTGCTATTGTAGTAAAGCGTGAAGTGGTTGTGGATAGATCTATCGAGACTGACAATCCCCACCTTTCCTTGGGTCACTAGTTTGATCAAGGTGCATTTAACATTGAGAGGTGTTAGGTTGTTGGCAAGCATCTTATATTCTGATTGGGGCACAAATCTAGTTAAGGCTTCGGGGTCCAAGAGGTTAGGTGCAATAATAAACGTTTTGGACACTGATGTGTTTTTCAGAGTCCTACTATTACTTCGATCTTGTGGTCTCACCCTTTTTAAACCGATAAACTATGATAACCGTTGTGTTGACTTTTTAGCATTTAATTTCAAAGTCTAGGGTATGAAAGATGAGGGAGCCGTGGCGGATAACAATGAAGCGATCTGTGTTTTATCTAAAGTCTTATTCAACTTTTATTATCTTTTAAACTTTAAGTCATATCCATTGTATTGAGAAAGCTTTTGTATATTAAAAATGTATGTGAAATGTTTATGACTTATAAAACATATGAGACCTAATGTATAAACTCTGATATTTTGCTATGGCATCGAATGAAATCTTGTCTTAAACGTCCATTTATGGTCGTTTCCTATATCTTGATTGTTGTACTTTGACGTAGCACCCCATTGTTACCATTCCGCTGCTACCTGATTTTGGGGGTGTTACACTTGTCAGAATCAGCGACTTTCTCAAACTCTTTGTTTATGCTTCAAAAATGTCTTTTTCTCCATCTCTTGCCAACTACTCGATAATTACTACAAATAAAAAATTTTAACAATTAAGTACCAATTCTTGCAATAATTATACAAAATGGGTTATTTACATGAGATAAATGATGCTATAAAATAGACGTTATTTGATGTCATCTATGGTTTAATGTGTTTTTAAAATTGATGAGCAAGGTTCGGTTGAGTTTTGTTAAAAATTCATGTTTTCGGCCCGGAGTCGGCCAGTAACGGCTCAAAATGGATTTTGTAGCAATTTAATGTGATAGGTGTCGTGTGAATATGGAAAAATGATTTTTAATGCAATGAAAATACTAACTAAGTTTGGTTGACGTTTTAAATAAATGAAAATTGAGTTTTTAAGTGATCCCGACACAAAAAGGAAGACCCGAGACCCTCATTGGATGCTCATTTGGACGCCTAGGGGATAAGGGGACAAGGAGGCTATTTTTAAGCCAATATGACTCATAGTACTCTTATAACCATCACTACCTCAAACATTTTTGGTTCATGCATCATTTTGAAATCAAAACAAAATTTTCTATCTCTCTTCTCTCTCTCTATAACAGGACGAACCACAAGGAAGAAAGAAACAAAGATTTTGAAGATTTTCTCAAGAGCACGGGGTTAAGAGAACATTATTGGGTTGATAAATAGTAGTTACGTTGTAGAAATGAAGGTTTTTGAGTTTCATTACACTGCACAACCGAACCAGAACTCGTCAAACAATAAGCTTTTCATAAACTTTGATTTAAAGTTGTACTTTTATGATTGTGGTGATTTCTAAACGCTAGTTTGTTAAAAGTTGATCGTCAAAAAGGTCGTAACTTGAAAGCGAAAATGAAAAAGGCGTGTTTGTGCGTCGGTTTGAAAGGAAAAAGGAAACAAGGATTTAAAGTTTTAATATTTTGGTTGTTGTGGTAATTTTTCATTTTTATAAAAGTGCTTAATAAGGGCTTATTTTAAAGCTTCGCTTATTTAATAAGCTAGGTATAGCTTATTTATTTCGGGTGAGTGTAACGGTTTGGGCTCGGCCCAACCGTGTGTTCTTTGGGCTTCGGCTTGGTTTCGGAATGGGTTCGGCCCGTTAGACTGTGGCTCACTCGGTTTGGGCTCAGCCCAACCGAGGAGTCCATTTGGTTCGACTCGGTTTGGGTTCGCCCAACTGGGGGTTGCGTGGTTTTGGGTCACGGCCCAATAAGGGTCCGTTTGGTTGCTTCGGTCCGACATAAAAATAGGCTCGGCCAACTTGGTTTTGGCTTTGGTTTTTGGTTTTTGGTTTTTGGGCTTTGGCTTATTGGAATCGGCTTATTTTGAGCTTATGGTTTTGGCTTATATTATAAAAAGCTTATGGCTTATTTTGTTTTCGGCTTATATTAAAAGCTTATGACTTATTTAGTTTTCGGCTTAAATTATAAGCTTATAGCTTATTTGGTTTTTGGCTTATATAAAATATTACGAGCTTATAGCTTATTGTTTCGGCTTAAAAGGGCCACGGATATATGTGATTTCGACTAATGTTTGGTTCGGCTTAATAGGCTTAAGGTCCATTGGGTTTTGATTTATACTTTGGACTTATAAAAAGGGGTATAGACTAAGTTTTACTATCGGGCTAGGAACTTAAGATTTTAATGGGCCATAAGGCCCAATAACAAGTAAATGGATTGGTGGACTTGTAAATGGACTAATGGTTTGTACTAAGAGGGATTTTGTTGGACTTGCCCAATGTAATTTGAATTATTTTGCTAAGTTTGGATTAAAAGTGTTGAAAGTATTGATTTTGTTATTGTATCGGAAATGATGAGTCCGTGAAAAGTATTGGGGTTAAGGTTAAAACCTTAGAAAAATGTCGTTGATAGATGTACGAGTCATGCCTGATTTCAAAAGTTTAATAAAAAAATATTATTTTATTTCAAATTTACTTCAAGACGAAAGTTATATTTTCTCGAAAAGCATCTCTTAAAATATTTAATATTTGTAAAACGTTGTGGTCGATTTGTGAATTGAAGAATGAAAAGATGCAATTTTATGAAATATTTAATGGTCAAGGAAAAAGTTATTGGACGTGGACATATTAAAGTAACGAGAAGTTGTAATTACTCTGTTAGCCCGAAATAAACAAAAATAAATAAAAAAATATATCATTTATCCAAATTATATAAAATTATATATATATATATATAATTATATATAATATATATATATAATATATATATATAAATAATATATATATATATATAGTATTAATATATAATATAAATATAAATCAAAATATATATATATCGAACGATTTCGAAAAAATGGATTTATTTACTTTCGACTCTTAAGTTTTGCTCATTTCTTTTCGTCGGATTTCCGCGGAGTATTTGGTCGATTGTATCGTTCAACGATTTGAGGTGTTTGAGCTATATTGTATTGATGTCGCACTTTGCCCAAGTGTTTTGAGTCATTTTTGCGTAATTACCACACAACCATAATATGAGATAAAGTTTTGATAATGAGATAAGGTCTGGGTATGAGATGACGGTTTTGTAATGAGTTAACTGTTTTGTAATAAGTTAACAGTATGAGATAACGAGTTGGAATGATATGAAGTTGAAATGGGATTTTGGGATAAAAATGAGAATTTTGTGTGAGTAAAGACGAAACACTTGTACAATAAGATAATTTTATACGAGTATTAATAAAGTGTCGTAATGTTAGGTCGTTGCCGGGTACTGCTGTGCGCTTGCGTTGAGATTATTTGTGCTTTGAGATTGAGATTTGTGCTGTTGCATTTGCTATTTGAGGTGAGTTCTCGTAGCCCCACTTTTTACTGTTTTTCCCTGTTAGGTGGAAAATGATACCGAAGTTTTAGTAATGTTTTTGAATTGAACTGTGCGAACTGTGGTTTTGTTTTTGGACAAGTTATGTGCTTATGACTGCTATGTGAATATGTGTTGTATGATTGTTTGGATCGGAGGGGTACGCCTATCCCAGTATTTGTGTGGTTATTGGAGTGGCTGGGTACGCCTACCCTGGTATGTGTGAGGTCCCAATTAAGGTGTAGAGCCCTAATCTAGTGCTCTAGCTGTAGGCCCGTTTAGGTGCGTAAGTGACATATGGTAATTGATTGAATGGTTTGATTGCGTATATATTCACTGTCATAATGCACTATTGTCTACTGTTTTGAGATATTGTCATAGCTTTTGGGTTTAAGGTCAAACCTATGACCACCAACATTTAGATGACGTTTTCGAGTATCATTTTCAGTGTGTACATTAAAGTACATAAAAGGTGTTGGAAGAACAAAATTGTAACCCAAGGGACTAGTCGAGATGGTTTTTGAATTATATAATGTTTGTCAATTCTCAACTGGTAAAATTTATGTAAACCAAGTTCGTTCCTTGTAAATTGTAAAGTGTAGAATCTTGTTCATCGTGTGCGATGAACGGTAATCGTCGCGATCCCGTGTTGTCCGCCATCTGACCTGGTGTGGACAAAGCAAAGAACTGAGAAATCGTTAGACCTGATTTGTTTCTTTTTATGGTAGAAAAATGAACCCACATCTATCGAGAAGTGATAACTCCGCTCGAAAGGGCATCAATAAAAGAACCATTATAAAGTGGAATAGATTCTATTTTATATATAAAATCATACTTGGAGCTCGTGGATTTACCTCCTGGATGTAAAACACTGGGCAATAAATTGAACTCAAGAAGAAGATGAAAGCCGAGGCAAAACCATTGACAAGACAAAGCAAGAATGGTAATCAAAGGATTTTAGACAACGCGACAGGTATAGATTATTTTAATACTATTCCCCTTTACGCAATAACCTCGATATAGAAATGGTACTTGTTATTGCCGCATTAGAAATTTAGATACTCCCAAATGGATGTGAAAATGGCATTTATAAACGGCGATTTAGAAGAAGAAATATATATGAACCAACCATAGGGTTTCATAGCTCCTGGACAAGAGAGCAAAGTTTGTAGGCTTGTTAAGTCATTATATGGCTTAAAACAAGCTCCCAAACAATGGCATCAAAAATTTGACCACACCATGTTAGAGAGTGGATTCAAAATTATGAATGCGACAAGTGTGTTTATGTAAAGTACACTAGTAGTGGGATATGTAATCTTTGTGTTTATATGTTGTGATCATACTTATCACTGGCACTAACGACATGATGATCAAAATCTACTATATGACAAGTTGAAATCACAGTTGACATGAAAGAATATGGGTTTTGGCTGATGTGATCCTTGGAATAAGATCATGCGAACTTCGAGAATAGACATGTGTTAGTTAAAGCACATTAATGTGGACAAAATTCTTAATACCCTTAAGCGGGGGATTCCGCCTAGGTCTAACTACAATTGACGACCATAATGCTATATCAAAAAAATAGAGGCTCGTTTGTTGCCCAATATAATATTCAAGAATTATTAGCATGTTAATGATATTTATTGACAAGATACCCGACCTAACTTAGCGGTATGCTGTATAGCAGGATAATAGGTATACAGGTAAAACCAAGTGAAGCACACTGGAGAAGCCAATGACTAAGTAACATCAATTATTTTATGATACAGTCGCAATTATGGACTATCATAAAGATAGATAACCAGACAGTATCAAAGGATACAGTGATGCAATTGCTATCTGATTATAAAGGGTTCTAGAACGATTAGTGTATATGTGTTTTACACTAGGAGAGGGGCCCGCTATATCTTGGAATTCTTCCAACAAACTGTTTATAGCAATCCATGATGAATCAGAAATTTAATCAAGTTAGATAAATGAAGGGAAATAGCAGAATGGTTATGTCCATTCGTAAGGACAAACCAAGGTGGGCCTAATCTGTGTAATGGCCATTGAGTATACATTAGTGATAGTCGCAATCGGCAATTGACAGAGCTAATAGCATAATGTATAATGGAAAGTTCAAACATATCCGTCGTCGACATAATTCGATACGATAACTACTCTCAACAGGAGTTATCTCAATTGACTATGTGTAGTACACAGGATAGCGTCCGGCGATCCGCTTACGAAATGCTTGAAACATTGAGTAATTAGTAAGTCATCTAAAGGAATGGGACTAAAGCCCTTAAAAGAATGAGTTTCTATGAAGGAAAATCAAACCAGTTGACTAGAGATCCCAAGATCTGGGTTCAATAAGATAACCTTATCATATAAATGTGGGGACGTCACGTCAACGTGGGAGTTACTTATATAGTGAACTTTCAAGTCCATTCCTATAACAATGTGACTTGTTAAGAGGTTAAACATATGGCTTTAATGATTCAGGATAAATCACAAAGCATAACGATTCAAGATGAAATCACAAAACATATGTTTTTAATGATTCAAGATGAAATCAACCTGTGTAAGAGAGAATGGTTCGCTTCGAAGAGAATTGTGGGGGAGCACAATACCTAAAAGCTCTTGCAGAACTAGCTAGTGTTTTCGTAGACCATAACGAACATGACTAGAGGACTTGATAATACCGGGAGAGTCTTGCGTGAGTGTGTATGTCGTCTACGTAAACAAGTTGAGTTCAAGGATATCGTGTCTATTCAGATCTAGGAGACTAAGTGCATCTCATAAGGGAATGTTCAAACGGTCAAACCTACCTGATAATGCAGGACTTAATCGCAGAAATTTCACCACAACTTTTGTGTGTTTTCGACCGAATAAATCTCACAATCCAAAACGTGGAGGATTGTGAACAAGTTTGTTGAAAATAAATTTTCACAAACTTTGGACATTATTTAATATATGTATATGTTATATATATCTATATTTGCTCGTCGTTTTGCGTTCTCCTCGAAGAGAGCTTCGCAACGAGCTAAAGTATGTCCAAAATAAAGTTAATATGAATGAGATATCGTGTCTCAAAGTGAGGCGCTTGAAACACGAAATCTAGCAAATGGAATATATCCCACATCGCCCAAATATTGAAATGAAAAGGTGTTTATATGGAAATCTTGGTATCTAGCATTAAATTCCTTGGTAGAGGTTTTATTCCTACACCTACGTGCGCGCGCAGGGGGTGTAAAAAATAGGATTTCTGAGCCAAAATGAGTTCGAAGCTTCTGAACTCATGCGAGCCCGCCCGACCTGCGGACACGAATGCAGCTCCGAAAGTTCGCCTATGTGCAAATGTTTTTGCTGCAGATTTAGTTTCCGTTTTTAATACTTTCCAGATTATATTAATGGAATTGATTTAACTTTGAGAACAAGTTTTACAGAATCAATTTATATTAATGGAAATATATCAAATTGTGTTAATTCTTTTAACATATTTGCATATGAAAAAAACACAGCTCCATAGCAACCGAGTTCTAGCAATTCTTTCTATCATAAACAAGCAGTCTTTTTCGTGATCTTTCAGGCATATTTGTCAGGTCCGGCTGTACAACAGCTTTGTACGTTGTACCCTGGGAAACAGACGACAAATCTGTTTTAAGGGAATTTTCCCCCCCCCCCCCCCCCCGTGCTAAACAATGAGCTTCGACCTCGACGTTTTACTGCTTTAATTATCGTTATATAGTGTCTGTCTTCTTCTTCTACTCCCATTTTGTCTGCTTTTATTTTATGTTAATTACTTTCCATTATTTATTATTGTAATTGTAATTCGATTAATTTTAATAAAAGTGTAACAGCTTCCCTACAGTTTGTTTGTTCAAAGAGAAAAAAAAATACTTTGTTAGATGAAACCTTAAAGTAATAATCACAATTGGAGTTTTGAGCTTTAAAAATATGCTTTATCATAGTCATGTTGTTTTTGAGCTTCCCCTCAAATAATAAATCAAAATATAATTTGAATTATAAATTCAAAATCAAATCTCTTTTTGATAGTATTACATCAGACTAATCTTTATTAAAAAAATACGCATAGACTTATAGCTCCTTGTTTTTCTTTATAACTTAATTGTAAAGTAACGTTATATTATGATTGGCTGATAAACTTACAATCAAGTCCAAAAACCCTTTAAATGAGTCTAGTTTTGAAGAGCCATCTCACATAAACTTCACAAAAATATTTCCATAAACTTGAGGTGATTATATATCATTGGGTAATTAACACTAATCATATACATTCATATCATTTTGTGAAAAAAAAATTGTTAAAACGTTTATGATATAATTTTTCCCAATTTAAACTCTATATTAACGAATTCTTAATTATAAAATTCTCAATTTCCATTATTGTTAGTAAACTTGTAAATTTAACAAACAAAATATGTTTTATAATTTTATAAAGAAAACTTTAATAATACGTATTAATAAACAGCTGCTTGTTTCGCTCATATGCAAATTGGTCAATTTAATAATATTAATAAAGAGCTACTTGTTCACATGTTGTTGTATTTTTCTCTATCTCTATGGTCTACCTGGAGTGCCAAGCGACCAACCAGCTATTTGTTCTTCTCTTTGGTTTCTTTTGGTTTTTGCTTTATCATTTTCCAACTAGTGGCTTTTTTTTTTAATTTAATGTTTGTTACGTTTGGATTGTTCTTCTTCACCTAATATGCCATCGGGGTCTCTATCTTTTAGATTATTGGTGGGTAAGGTTTAGTACTTTAGTGCGATTTATTATACGAGTAATAAAATGTAATTATCAAGAACTCTAAAATCGAGAAATGATGTTTCCTTTAAATATGGTGGATTGTTGTTGGAACAGTATTATCAAATTTGTCCTTAATTCATAATCATTGTGACCGAAACGATTCCATTTTCTGAATAATTTGTCCTTAATATTTCCTAATATTATATTTCACAATTAGGGTTCTTTAGCTCCACAAAAGAGACTTTCAAGATTTTGCGTAATCAAAATTAGAGTGATAACATTTTGAACATAAGTCTTATGGTGGCCTAAAATTGTAAATATAGTCTTTTTATTTATTTAATTTGCTCCTGAATCGTAATTTATGATTTTTACGATTAAGGTGATCGTGTTTGAGAGATGAAACTGTGTGCCCTTAATTTTTTATATCTGTTTGTTTGTTAAAAATAAAAACTTTGTTAGATAGAACTTTCATGTACTTGAATAATCACAAAGAGTATTGAGCTTTAAAAATATTGTTTATCAAAGTCATGTTATGTTTGAATTTTCTCAAATAATAAATCAAAATATAATTTGAAGTAAAATTAAATCTCTTTCTGTTTAATACTGAATTAGACTAATATTTATAAGAAAAATAAGCATAGAGTTAGAGCTACTATTTTTTCTTTATAACTTAATTGTAAAATAACGATATATTCTAGATGGCTGATGAAACTTACAATCAAGTCCAAAGCCCTTTAAAGTGTTAGATTATGTACACGTAAATTAATATATGTTCAGAAAGGTTATTCGAGCCTACGGGGACAATACGTATAACAATTAATAATAAATATATTAAATGTAATATATTTATGTGATAAGCTTAACGAGCGTTAAATATTAATATAAATATTTAACAGGAGTTTTGTTGATCGTTAAATAGTTTAAAGACTAATGTATGGGATTTATGGAAAAATTAAAGTTTTCGGTTTCTTTCCTTTTCTCCCTTAGGCCGGTCGAACCACCTCCTTATGGAGGTGAGATTGTCTAACTTGCAAGCCAAGTAATTATGGCTATAAATAAGGGTTTAGGGATTCATTATTTCACACAACTTGAAAAATCAAATCCCTAAAAATCCTTACTTCCTCTCCTCCCCTCCTAGGTGTGATCGACCAAAAAAACCCACAAGGGGTTTTCGGCTTTGTGTTTGGTTCGACCCACAAAGAAACCACAAGGGTTTCGTGCTTTGTTGATTGTCAAGATTCGGGGTTCGTTTGCTTATCACTACTAGTACTAGCATACTTAAATGTTTGCTACGAACGTATTGTATGTGTTGAAGTAGAGAGATCTTCCTTTAGATCTTGGGTAGTTAGTGTGTGGTATACGGTTTATACACACCCGTATATTCAAGAAGATGGTTACGTTAATTGCTAAAAGGTACACGTTCTTAATCTTGTGTTAATTATTTATTCTATACGTGTTTATATGTTTTCCGTTGTGTACTCGTGATTTTAATTGGTCAATAGTTGTTAAAACCCAACATTGGCATCACGAGCCATCGTATAGAATTGTAATTACAAAAAGGTGTAAAATTTGACAAATAAAGGTTTTTTTATTAAGTTTTAAGCCCTTTGGGCGTTTCTATGGTTTAAAGGTTGGATCTTTATGATGAATAAAATTAATTAGACGAAACCCTAGGTTGAATAAAATTTTACATGTTAAATCCGATAGTTTAATATGTTAATTGATCCTTTTTTTTATTAATTAAAAGTTAATTTGTTATCCATGATAAACACATGAAAGTTTATCATGGATAAGATATATGATATTATTCATAATTAATTGTTAATTCCATGACATGCAAATTCGATGATTAGATCATAAAGTTTGAGGTTTATTTTTAGTTTTACGGATTGTAGTTGACACTATTACTAAAATATTCATAAAATATTCATCGTACGTCGAAATTTTTTGAAATGTTTATGGTAGATCCACGACTCAGTAAGGTACAACTTTGTAGTTATTGCAAAAGCTGGGAAAGACCCTAGCTATGTCCTGTCGGGGCCTGAAGTCGACTGAAATTCTATCAGTTTTTATGTTCTATGTGGTGTATATACATAGTTTAATTATTTGATAATTAGAATCATCGTTAATATATGCATGTGTTAATTGTTAAGTGTTTTAAATAAATGTTATGTGTATTAGTTGTTTTATATTTATTTGCTTTTAGAAGTTTTTGACTTATGTAAAAACAAAAGGGTTTTTCGAAATAGAAATTGTAAGCATGACTAATAACTACGAAATAAGATTTAGAGTAAATTGCAAAATGGTCCTTTTAGTTTGGCCAAATTGCAGATTTGATCCGTCTAATTTCTAAATTGCAAAAAATGTCTTTATTTTGAAGGTTTGTTTCACTTTTGGTCCTTAGTTGAATTGAAATGACTAAAATACCCTTATGCAATTTGCTGGGGGGGGGGGGGGGGGGGGGGGGGGGGGGGGGGGGGGAGGGGGGGGGAAAAGACACAAGGGGGACCATTTTTGTAATTTTCTCTTTCTATTATTATTATTATAATAATTATTTATTTTTTTATTTTTTTTTAAAATTTTAATAATCTTTTTTTATTTTTTTATTTCGGTTTCATTTTACGAGCAATAAGAAAAAAAATCTTTAAAAAACTTTTAATTTTTTTTATTTCGGTTTCAGTTTACGAGCAATAATAAAAAAAATAAAAATTTTTAATTTTTTTTTATTTCATTTTCAGTTTAAAAAAAATTTAGAAATTTTTTAAATTTTTTTTTATTATACGAAGCAATTTTAAAAAGAAAATAAAAAAAATTGAAGTTTATTTTCATTATTACCGGGTTTTCAGTTTACGAGCCTCCAGTTACTTAAGCCCCCCCCCCCCCCATACCCATAGAAAACAACAAACAAGACAAACACAACAAATCAATCACAGATCAATCATATTCATAACACTACCCCCATCCCCCCCCCCCCACCCAACCCCCCCCAAACCCAAAAAAAAAAAAAACAAACAACAAAAAAAAAACATAAATAAAAAAAACCAAAAAAAAAAAAAAAACAGAACCCCCAAAAATGAACAACAAAAAAAAAACAAATCAACAATCAGCGTAACTTAAATTACCTCAGCCCCCTCCTCACCCCCCCAACTAACCCAAAAAACCCAAAACACAAACAAAAACAACAATCCAAATCATCAATCAAAGCAGAAGTCCTTCCTAGATCCCCTGCCCCTGTTTCCGCCATCCCCCAGTTCACCACCCCCCCCATAACCCAAAATAAACCCAAAATAAAAACAAACAAACAATCACTACCCAATCCCCCCCCACACCCCCCAACCAAAAAAAAAAACCAAAAAAAAACTAACAATCACCACCCCATCCCCATCCCCCCCCACACCCCACCAACCCCAAACCCCACCCCCCCACAGCACCACCACCATCCAGCCACTCCCTCTCTCCAATACCCTCCTTACCAACTATGAAAGTCACCCAATCCGCTTTTGACAAAACGGACCCTAGACCAATACCTTCCCCCTTCCCCCCCATTCCCCCCCCAATCGACCAACAGTACGATTAAGAGCAAAAACGAACAAAGCCTACCCCCACATTTCAATTTGGCCCAACTAACCGTACAAAATTATGCAATAAACTCAAATTAGGATAGAAATTTATCTATAAAATCGTCGTCTCAAAACTAACAACAAAAACAACGGGGGGGGGGCGTGGGCGTGGGAGGAGTCTTACCCCTCGCTCTTCAAAACACGCCACCCGATCAACGCTACCCAAATCCCTCCAATTACACTAAGAACTAAAGTCCCCCAATGTCCTCAAAGTACCCGTCAAGCAATCTAACTTGCAACAAAACACGTCCTAAATATACTAATGAATTGGATACCCTACTTAGTACCAATGTGATATCCAATCCCCATCCAACCCCCACTCCCCCACCCCATCCAAAACCCCCACCCCCCGTCCCCACAAAAACCCCAACACAACGTAAACATTACAAACACACAACAAGCAACAACAACAAACAATACACAAACCAAAACGCCCAAAACCTCAACAAAACAAGCAAAATAAAAAAAACCTAAACCTAAACAACCGCCCAATTCTCCCACACCCCCCCCCCAACCCCCCTCACTTTAACCGCCCCCACTCCCCCCCCCCTCCCCCCCAACCAAAATGAAAAACAAAACCAAAACCAAAAAGCCCCAATCAACACGATAAAAACCCCTCCAAAAACCGCTCCCAACCACCCCACCCTCCCCCAGAAACCCCCCCCCCCCCCCAAAACCCAAAGAAAAGAAACAAACTTAAACCTAAACCCGCTCCCTAACCACCCACCCACCGCCAAAACCCCGCAAACCCCTAAAAGAAACAAACTTAACCTAAACCCTCCGCCGCACCACCCCCAACCCACTCCCCCAAACCCCCCCCACCCCCCAACCCCAAAAAAAATCAAAAATTAAACCAAAACCCCCTCTCCCACCACCCCCCCCAACCCAAAAAAAAAACAAACAACACAAACACCGTAGCATACCCCCATCCCTAAATCCCCCCCTTCCGCCACATCCCCCCTCCCCAGACCCAAATAAGAAAACCAAAACCAAACAAACCCCCAATCAACTACATCCACCCCCCCCCACACCCCCCAAAAACACCCAAAAAAAACCCCTTTGATCCCCAATCCCAGCGTCCCCCCCCCAACCCCCAAGCAAATAACAAAATAGAAACAACAATCCACTTACCCCAGCGCCCCTCCCACCCCCCCCAACCAAAAAAAAACCCTCAAAAAAAAACATAAGCATGCACGTACCCCAGTCCCCCTCCCACCCCGCCCACCCCCCCCTCAACAACCCCCAAAACCCCCCCCCACCCCACCCACCCACCAAACCAACACCACCACCCCCACACATATCCCTCTCCCCAAGCCCCCCCATTTACCAAATATTAAGATTTCCCCCAATCCCCGTTCACAAAACAACCACACCCAACTCCCACTGCCCACTTCCTAGTGTGCACCCCTCACCCTACACCCACCCCTTACAAAAAAATCCCAAATCTGTCCCAACGCCCGATCCCCACAGCCCAAAGGCCCCCCTCACCGTATACCCAAAAATGCAAAATAACCACACAAAACAAATCATATTTCCGAGTTAAATAGTCCATTGCTACACTTTACTATTAGCCAAACCCTAAATTGAAAATAACCCACCTACCCCCCCCTTAACTCACCCTCCCCACCCACACCCCCCCCACCACCCCCACCCCCAAACAAACCCCCCCCCAACCCCCATCCCTCCCCATCCCTACACAACCCTCTCAATCAACACCCCAACACCCCAACACTGAGCCCCACAACACACCCACCCGCCATCCCCCACCCCCCAGTCTACTCCCCAAACCTACTCGCCAATCACGGCCCGCGACAGGACCCATCACGGTTTCATACCCCATCATATGACAATAACAATAAAAAGTATATAAACCTAACTGCTTAACGTATGGAATCAATCCCCAACCCCCTATCAAAACATATATCTGGACTGAACCGCAGCAACTTAAACATCCCTAAACTGACAACTTTTTGACAAACAACCTCACACTCCCCACCCACACCACCCCCCACCACAAAAAGACACACCTTACCTACCACTGCAAAATCATTTCCATGACTTAACACTACCAAATGTCCACCTCACGGACTCCTTACACCAATATAAACTTACACAGTGATTATCTCAAGGAAAACCACAACACACAAAACGCCACAAACCCAAACCCCCCACGCCCTTTCACCCACAACCCCTACCAACCCCACACCTTCAAAAAAAAGAATATAACCCCCCCATACCCCAAATAACAACCCTCCTACAAGTGTTAAACCTACACCAACCAAAACCAACCACCACCCTCACCCCCCAAACCCACCATTCTGCCCCTCCCCCCCTGTCAACCCCACCACCAACCAACCCCCCCTCCCAACAAATACCCCCCCAAAACCCCCACCCCCCCAAAAATTACAACCCCCCTCAACACAGCGCCCTTCATTCACGTATCATCCCCATAATTTTAAAACCCCCCACCCACAATACCTCCAACCCCCACCCCTCTACCCCCCCGTCCCCCACACCCCCTACACTCCACGCCACAAACCCGACCCGTCAACCTGCCGCCTATACCCAAAAAGCCCAACCCCTTACCCCCCATCAACAATTCCACACCTTTAATATTACACGCCCCTACACCCGCCCCCCACCCAGGCACGCGCCCCGCACACCCTGACTCACGACAACATCCCACCATACCCCCCCCCCCACCCCACCTTAATACTCCCCCCAAACCTTTCGACATCACATACCAATCCTACTTATCACCCCCCCCTCCCCCACTCCACAAGTCCATGCCTAGTCCCCCCCCTCCCTCCCCCAAATATTAATAACAACTAAAAGATGGACGACCCCCCCACACCGCCTCCTAACCTCCCCCCAAGATTTAAAAAAAAATGACTCGGGTGAGGCACACTGCAGATGTCCAGGGTTTGGCGGGACCCACGTCGTTTGCTGTTGTAGCGGGCTTCCTACCTTCCAAAAACTTTCATATCAAAAAGCCCGGCCCTTCTAATATATCCCACCATCCACCGCACCACCCGTCCAACAGAAAAACACTCCCACTAACCAATTCAATTCCCTACTCGCTCCACACCCCGACCCACCTTCTTATATAACTCCGCTTGGAGACCATCCGTAGTCTCCCCTTCCCTCCCCCCCGTCCCCCCAAACCAAAAGAAAAACAACCCACCCACCCCACCCAACTACCAAACCCCACATTACCAGATCCTCTCAACCCCCCCCACCCATAACCCACAAACAATGCAACCACAAACCCTCTTCGTGTTTGTGCTCACGTTAACCTACTCAACACCCGCCCGCGCACAATAACCCAAACCATTCGAAAACACAACCAATAAAACCCCACAATACCCTACATGTCACTCCACCCCAAACTTTCCCGACACAACCAAAACCGATTCCCACCACACCCCCAAACCCTTTCAAATTCCAAATCAATACCCAAACCACCCCCCACACTCAACACACTAACAAAACCCCAACCTAACACCCTACCCCCAAGCTCCACACACACAGCAACAAAACAACACCCACGAATCTACAAAAGCCTTCATCACACCCGAACGCTCATAACAGAAAACCACCACGAACACAAAATCAATACAACAAAGCGCACCGAACCCCCCACACAAGCCAAATGCACCCCCCACAAAAACACTGCACCCACCACCTATATCAACAACTCTACCCTTACAGTGACACACAACCCCCTAAAAACAATAACCCCCCATACAAGAACATAAACAAAAATTGCTCCCCCCTTTTCATCTCACAAACTCGATCACCTTAAACGTAACACTCTAAAAAATAACAGATTCAGGATCAAAAAAACACGACAATAAAAGTCTAAAATTAAACATAAAGGTCCCAAAGACCAATGTTCAAAAAGTATATCACTCTTATATTGATTACTCAAAATCTTGAAAGTCTCCTTTTGTGACTAAAGAACCCTAATAGATGAAATAAAGTAAAAAAGTACTATTAAGGACAAATTATTCAGAAAATGGAATCGATTTTCGGGTCACAATGGATAATGAAATAAAGTGACAAATTTGATATACTGATTCCAACAACCAATCCACCTATTATAAAGGAAACATCATTTTCTCGATTTAGAGTTCTTGTGATAATTAACATTTTATTACTCTATCATAAACCCGCACTACAGAACTAAACCTTACCCACCAATAATCTAAAAGATAGAGACCCCGATGGCATATTAGGTTAAGAAGAACAATCCAAACGTAACAAACATTAAATTAAATAAAAAAAAAGCCACTAGTTGGAAAATGATAAAGCAAAAACCAAAAGAAACCAAAGAGAAGAACAAATAGCATGGTTGGTCCTCTTGGCACTCCAGGTTAGACCAAAGAGATAAGAAAAATACAAACAACAAGTGAACTAATCGCACTTTATTAATATTAATTAAATTGACCAATTTGGCATAATAAGCGAAACAAGCATCTTATTATAAATACTATTTATTAAAGTTGTTCTGTGTTATAAAATTAAAAAACATATTTTGTTAGTTAAATTTACAAGAATTACAAACAAATAATGGAAATTGAAAGAATTTATAATTAATATCGTAATAAAGAATTTTTTAATTGGAAAAACTATAACCATAAAAGTTTTACAGATTTTTTTTTTCACAAAATGAAATTAAATGTAAATGTAATAGTGTAAATTACCCAATGATAAATAATCATCCCCTCAAGTTTATGGAAATATTTTTGTGAATTTGTGTGAGATGGCTCTTCAAACTAGACCTCATATAGAAAGGGTATTTGGACTTGAATGAAAGTTTATCAGCCAATCATAATATAACGTTACTTTACAATTAAGTTATAAAGAAAAACAAGGAGCTATAAGTCTATGCGTATTTTTTTAATAAAGATTAGTCTGATGTAATACTATCAAAAAGAGATTTGATTTTGAATTTATAATTCAAATTATATTTTGATTTATTATTTGAGGGGGAATCTACAAAAACAACACGACAGATTATAAAGCATAATTATTTAAAGCTCAAAACACCGGTATGAGATAATAACTATAAGGAGTCATCAAACAACTTATTTTTTTTTTGTCTTTGAACAAACAAACTGTAGGGAAGCTGTTACACTTTTATTAAAATTAATCGAATTACAATTACAATAATAAATAATGGAAAGTAATTAACATAAAATAAAAGCAGACAAAATGGGAGTAGAAGAAGAAGACAGACACTATATAACGATAATTAAAGCAGTAAAACGTCGAGGTACGAGGCTCGTGTTTAACCCGATTCCCTTAAAACAGATTTGTCGTCTGTTTCCCAGGGTACAACGTACAAAGCTGTTGTACAGCCGGACCTGACAAATATGCCTGAAAGATCACGAAAAAGACTTCTTGTTTATGATAGAACGAATTGCTTAAACTCGTTTCTATGAGCTGTGTTTTTATCATATGCAAATTTGTTAAAAGAATTAACACGATTTGATATATTCCATTAATATAAATTGATTCTGTAAAACTTGTTCTCGAAGTTTAAATCAATTCCATTAATATAATCTGGAAAGTATTAAAAACGGAAACTAAATCTGCAGCAAAAACATTTGCACATAGGCGAACTTTCGGAGCTGCATTCGTGTCCGCAGGTCGTGCGGCTCTGCATGATTTTCAGAAGCTTCGAACTCATTTTGGCTCAGAAATCTTATTTTTTACACCCCCTGCGCGCGCACGTAGGTGTAGGAATAAAACCTACCAAAGGAATTTAATGCTAGATACCAAGATTTCCATATAAACACCTTTTCATTTCAATATTTGGGCGATGTGGGATATATTCCATTTGCTAGATTTCGTGTTTTACAAAGCGCCTCACATTGAAGACACAGATATCACATTCATATTAACTTTATTTTGGACATACTTTAGCTCATTGCAAAGCTCTCTTCGAGGAGAACGCAAAACGACGAGCAAATATAGATATATATAACATATACATATATTAAATAATGTCCAAAGTTTGTGAAAATTTATTTTCAACAAACATTTTTCCAACAATCCTCCACATGAATGGAGATCGGTCGAAAACACACAAAAGTTGTGGTGAAATTTCTGCGATTAAGTCCTGCATTATCAAGTAGGTTTGATCGTTTGAACATTCCCTTATGAGATGCACTTAGTCTCCTAGATCTGAATAGACACGATATCCTTGAACTCAACATCTGTTTACGTAGACGACAATACACACTCACGCAAGACTCTCCCTGACCTTATCAAGTCCTCATAGTCATGTTCGTTATGGTCACGAACACTAGCCTAGTTCTGCAAGAGCTCTTAGGAATTGCGCCCCCACAATTCTCTTCGAAGCGAACCCACTTCTCTCTCACACAGGTGATTTCATCTTGAATCATTAAAAACATATGTTTTGTGATTTCATCTTGAATCGTTATGCTTTGTGATTTATCCTGAATCATTAAAGCCATATGTTAGACCTCTTAACAGAGTCACATTGTTATATGAATGTACCTGAAATTACTATATTAAGTAACTTCCCCATGTTGACGTGACGTCCCCACATTTATATGATAAGGTTATCTTATTGAACCCAGATCTTGGGATCTCTAGTCAACTGGGTTAGGTTTTCCTTCATAGAAACTCATTCCTTTAAGGGCTTTAGTCCCATTCCTTTAGATGACTTACTAATTAACTCACCGCTTAAGCCTTTCGTAAGCGGATCCGCGACGTTATCCTTTGACTACACATAGTCAATTGAGATAACTCCTGTTGAGAGTAGTTGTCGTATCGAATTATGTCGACGACGGATATGTTTGAACTTTCCATTATACATTATGCTATTAGCTATGTCAATTGCCGATTGACTATCACAATGTATACTAATGGCCATTACCAGTTTAGGCCACCTTGGTATGTCTTTTACGAATTGACATAGCCATTTCTTCCTCTTCCCTTCAATTTATCTAACGTGATAAATTCTGATTCCATCATGGACTTAGCATAAAACAATTTTTTGGGTTTAGGAAGAATACAAGATATAGTCGCCGCCTCCTAGTGTAAACACATATCCACTAATCGATCTAGAACCCTTTATATCAGATATCCAATTTGCATCACTGTATCCTTTGATAACAGCAGGATATCTATCATAATGCAGTCCATAATTGCGACTGTATCTAAAATAATGAAGTACCCTAGTCATAGCTTTCCAGTGTGCATCACTTGGATTACCAGTATACCTACTTATCCTGCTAACAGCATACGCTAAGTCAGGTCGGGTACTTGTCAATAAATACATTAACATGCCAATAATTCTTGAATACTCAAATTGGGCAACAACGACGCCTTTATTTTTAGATATATGCATACTGGTGTCAATTGGAGTTCTACCTAGGCCGGAATCCCCCGCATTATGAGTATTAAGAATTTTGTCCACATAATGTGCTTAACTTAACACAAGTCTATTCTGAGTTCGCATGATCTTTATTCCAAGGATCACATCAGCCAAACCCATATCTTTCATGTCAAACTTTGATTTCAACATGTCTTTAGTAGATTTGATCATCTTGTCATTAGTGCCAGTGATAAGCATATCACCAACATATAAACACAAGATTACATATCCACTACTTGTGTCCTTTACATAAACACACTTGTCGCATTCATAATTTTGAATCCACTCTCTAACATGGTGTGGTCAAAATTTTGATGCCATTGTTTGGGAGCTTGTTTTAAGCCATATAATGACTTAACAAGCCTACAAACTTTGTCCTCATGACCAGGAGCTATTAAACGCCTATGGTGGTGGTTTCCATATATATTTCTTCTTCTAAATCGCCGTTTATAAATGCCATTTTCACATCCATTTGGTGAGTATCTAAATTTCTTAATGCGGCAATAACAAGTACCATTCTTATCGAGGTTATTCGCGTAACAGGCGAATAGTATCAAATAATCTATACCTTCGCGTTGTCTAAATCCTTTGATTACCAATCTTGCTTTGTACTTGTCAATGGTGCCATCGACTTTCATCTTCTTCTTGAAGTTCCATTTATAGCCCAGTGATTTACAACCAGGAGGTAAATCCACGAGCTCCCAAGTATGATTTTATAAAATAGAATCTATTCCACTTATAATGGCTTCTTTTCATTGATGCCCTTTCGAGGAAGTTATCACTTCTCGATAAGAAGTGGGTTCATTTTCTACCATAAAAGAAACAAAATCAGGTCTAACAATTTCTCAGTTCTTTGCTTTGTCACACCCCGTCAGAGGCGGAAACACGGGATGCGACGATACCGTTCATCGCACAAGATACAAGATCATACACTTTACAATTTACAAGGAACGAAACTTGGGTTTACATAAATTTTACAAGTTGAGACTTGACAAAATTATATAATTCAAAACCATCTCGACCTAGTCCCCTTGGGTTACACATTTGCTCTTCCAACACCATTTATGTACCTTTAATTAACACACCTGAAAATGATACTCGAAAACGTCAACAATAATGTTGGTGAGCTCGTAGGTTTGACCTTAAACCCAAAAGCTGTGCCAATATCTCAAAACAGTGGACAATAGTGCATTATGACAGTGAATATATACGCAATCAAACCATTCAATCAATTACCATATGTCGCTTACGCACCTAAAGGGCCTACCAGCTAGAGCACTAGATTAGGGCAGGACCTCACAAATACCAGGGTAGGCGTACCCAGCCGCTCCAATAACCACACAAATACTGGGATAGGCGTACCCCTCCGATCCAAACAATCATACAACACATATTCACATAGCAGTCATAAGCACATAACTTGTCCAAAAACAAAACCACAGTTCGCACAGTTCAATTCAAAACATTTCAAAACACATTTGAGTATCATTTTCCCCCAACGAAAAAACAGTAAAAAGTGGGGCTACGAGAACTCACCTCAAATAGCAAATGCAACAACACAAATCTCAATCTCAAAGCACAAATAATCTCAACGCAAGCGCACAGCAGTACCCGGCAACGACCTAACATTACGACACTTTATTAATACTCGTATAAAATTATCTTATTGTACAAGTTTTTCGTCTTTACTCACACAAAATTCTCATTTTTATCCCAAAATCCCATTTCAACTTCATATCATTCCAACTCGTTATCTCATACTGTTAACTTATTACAAAACAGTTAACTCATTACAAAACCGTCATCTCATACCCAGACCTTATCTCATTATCAAAATATCTCATATTATGGTTGTGTGGTAATTACGCAAAAATGACTCAAAACACTTGGGCAAAGTGCAACATTAATACAATATAACTCAAACACCTCAAATCGTTGAACGATACAGCCGACCAAATACTCCGCGGAAATCCGACGAAAAGAAATGAGCAAAACTTAAGAGTTGAAAGTAAATAAATCCATATTTCCGAAATCGTTCCGATATTTTATTATATATTTAAATATATATAATATATATAAATATATAATATAAGATATATATATATAATATATATATATATATATATATATATATATATATATATATATAAATATTTAATAATTTGGATAAAATGATAATATTTTATTATTATTTTCGTCTTATTATCGGGCTAACAGAGTAATTACAACGTCTCATTACTTTAATATGTCCACGTCCAATAACTTTTTCCTTGACATTAAATATTTCATAAAAATCATCTTTTATTCCTTCAATTCAAATCGATACAACGTTTACAAATATTAAATATTTAAGAGATGCTTTGAGGAAATATAACTTTCGTCTTGAAATAAATTTGAAATAAAATAATATTTTATTATTAAACTTTTGAAAATTCGGCATGACTCGTACATCTATACGACATTTTCCAAGGTTTTAACCTTAATCCCAATACTTTTCACGGACTCATCATTTCCGATACAATAACAAAATCAATACTTTCAACACTTTTAATCCAAACTTAGCAAAATAATTCAAATTCCATTGGGCAAGTCCAACAAAATCCCTCTTAGTTTTCATACCATTAGTCTATTTACAAGTCCACCAATCCATTTACTTGTTATTGGGCCTTATGGCCCATTAAAATCTTAAGTTCCTAGCCCGATAGTAAAACTTAGTCTATACCCCTTTTTATAAGTCCAAAGTATAAATCAAAACCCAATGGACCTTAAGCCCATTAAGCCGAACCAAACATTAGTCGAAATCACATATATTCGTGGCCCTTTTAAGCCGAAACAATAAGCTATAAGCTCGTTATTTTATATAAGCCAAAAACCAAATAATTATAATGCTGTATAATTTAAGCCGAAAACTAAATAAGTCATAAGCTTTTTATATAAGCCGAAAACAAAATAAGCCATAAGCTTTTTATAATATAAGCCAAAACCATAAGCTCAAAATAAGCCGATTCCAATAAGCCAAAGCCCAAAAACCAAAAACCAAAAACCAAAGCCAAAAACCGAATTATTGGCCGACCTGAATTTTTAGTCGGACCGAAGCAACGCAAAAGGACCCAAAATGAGGGCCTTGACCCAAATCCACGCAACCCTCTATTGGGCCGAACCCAACCCGAGTCGAACCAAATGGATTTTTTATACTCCTCGGTTTGGCCGACCCAAACGCGAGTCGAGCCACAGTCATTAACGGCCGAACCCTCCGAAACAAGCCGAAGCCAAAGAACACACGGTGGGCCGGAGCTCCCAAACCGTTACACTCACCCGAAATAAATTAGCTATACCTAGCTTATTAAATAAGCGAAGCTTCAAAATAAGCCCTTATTAAGCACTTTTATAAAAATGAAAAATTACCACAACAACCAAAATATTAAAACTTTAAATTCGTGTTTCCTTTTTCCTTTCAAACCGACGCACAAACACGCCTTTTCATTTTCGCTTTCAAGTTACGACCTTTTTGACGATCAACTTGTACAACTAGCGTTTAGAAATCACCACAATCATAAAAGTACAACTTTAAATCAAAGTTTTTGAAAAACTTACTATGTTTTGACGAGTTTGACGGTTGTGACGTGTAAAGAAAACTCAAAACCTTGTTTCTACAACCTGAAACTACTAGTTATCAATCAAATAATGTTCTCTTAACCCCGTGCTCTTGAGAAAATATTCAAAATCTTTGTTTATTTCTTCCTTGTGGTTTTTCCGGTTATAGAGAGAGAGAAGAGAGATAGAAAATTTTGTTTTGATTTCAAAATGATCCATGAACAAAAAATATTTGAGGTGGTGGTGGTTATAAGAGTATTATGAGACATATTGGCTTAAAAATAGCCTCCTTGTCCCCTTATCCCCTAGGCGTCCAAATGAGCATCCAATGAGGGTCTCGGGTCTTCCTTTTTGTGTCGGGATCACTTAAAAACTCAATTTTCATTTATTTAAAACGTCAACCAAACTTAGTTAGTATTTTCATTGCATTAAAAATCATTTTTCCATATTCACACGACACCTATCACATTAAATTGCTACAAAATCCATTTTGAGCCGTTACCGGCCGACTCCGGGCCGAAAACATGAATTTTTAACAAAACTCAACCGAACCTTGCTCATCAATTTTAAAAACACATTAAACCATAGATGACATCAAATAACGTCTATTTTATAGCATCATTTATCTCATGTAAATAACCCATTTTGTATAATTATTGCAAGAATTGGTACATGAAATGTTTTAAAATTTTTTTATTTAGTAATTATCTGAGTAGTTGGGCGAAAAGATTGGATAAAAAGAAAATTTTGAAGCTAAACGAAGAGTTGAGAAAGTCGCTG
Organism: Tanacetum coccineum; assembly: GCA_026074375.1. Taxonomy (NCBI): domain Eukaryota; kingdom Viridiplantae; phylum Streptophyta; class Magnoliopsida; order Asterales; family Asteraceae; genus Tanacetum; species Tanacetum coccineum. The sequence continues at coordinate 33,870 of BQNB010024811.1, forward strand.
AATCTGACAGTGTAACACCCCAAAAGTCAGGTAGCAAGCAAATGGTAACAAGTGGGTGCTACGTCAAAGTTACAACAATCAGATAATAGAAAACGACCATAAAATGGACGTTTAAGACAGATATCATTTGATGCCATAGCAAAATATAAGAGTTTATACAATTAGGTCTCGTATGTTTTAAAAGTCATAAACATTTCACATACATTTTAATAATACCAAAAGGCTTCATAATACAAAAGGATGAATTAAAGTTATAAAGATAATAAAAAGTTGAATAGACTTTAGATAAAACACAGATCCGTCTTCATGATATCCGCCACGGCTCCCCTCCATCTTCATACCCTAGACTTGAATTAATGCAAAAAGTCAACACAAAGGTTTATCCATAGTTTATCGGTAAAACTGGTGGACCACAAGATCGAAGTAATAGTAGACCTGAAACACATCAAAAGTCCAAAACGGTTTTATTATTGGCACTAAACCTCATGACCCCAAAGCCTAACTAGATTTGTGCCCCAAATCAGAATATAAGATTCATGCCAAGCAACCTACCTCTCAATTTTAAATGCAACTATCAAACTAGTGACCAAGAAAGGTGGGATGTCAGTCCGATAGATCTATCCACAACACTCACGCTTACTACAATAGCAATTAACGGTTCATGATAAATAGGGACTTCACGGCAATAAGGTAACTTAGCAATAATATTCAGGCAGAAATCTGGATAGCATACACTTTGTAAACACTTTGAAAACACTTAGAAAAACACTTGTGTCCAATAGTAAAACAAGCAATGTAATTCACCCCGTAGATTTTGTAAAACAATCACGTAGTAAAAAGGGGGCTATGAACTCACCTCGAGTGAATGGTAATCAATAAGTATTCACAATAGAAAAATGCGTCACGAAGGAATCCGAAGGCAACCTAATTTCATATATGTCGTATACGTAACGTAAACACTGGGTAAGGTTGATTATTTATAGGTCGTATAGCACATCATACTAACGGTTCGGCTATCATAATTAAGAGTCATGAATGACTATGAGGAGCTAGGACACTTTAAATCGTAAATCCAACAACTCGTCGATACGCCACCCCGAAGAGGCCTCATTATGAAACTCCCTAGTAATATAGTACTTTGATTAACTAATACCACATATAATTCTATATAGCTACATCACCATCTAATCGTTTTAGTGAAATCATATTTATAAAGTAAAAACGTTTATAAGTATACTTTAGTAAAACTAGCGTAACTTTCTCGTTTTAAGTCCGTTTCTTACTTCCACGCCTTCGTATTAAGACGAGTTATCAAAATATAACATTTTCAAAATTTAAAATTTTCTGATGAATAGTGATTTTACTGTCATATCAGTTAATAAATATTATTTTATAGATTTAGTTATCGTAAATGTCGTAACTTATTCTATTTAATCCGTTTTATAGCGAGTCTTTCGATCACGTCTTCGTATTTAAAAGATTTTATCGATTTATTTGATGTTTTAAAAGTTTCATTTACTGTGGAGAAAACAAACTTTTAATAAAAATAGTTATATAAAAGTAATATTAACAGAAACTATGAAATTCGTTAGTAATCTGTTAACGTTATAAAACGTAAATGTCGAGTTCTAATCAATTTGGAAACGCATGAGTCATACTATCTTTATAAAACATATAGGGTTGATTACAAACACGAACAAAACAGCCCGCTATATATCATTTGGGTTTATTTATATAACATTGTTTTTAAAAACTTTTAACTCAAAAATTAACCACAATTCTTTATAACTCTATGATATCATATGCCATACATATTTTATGTCCATTATTCAATGAAATATCAACATATAACACTGAATAAGTGTACAAAATAATAATTCACAAGCAAAAATATGTATTACCATGTTAGAAAACATATCCTAAGGGTGATTTTGCCATATAGAACCAAAAAAATGCATAAAATGATAAATGTAAAGACATAACGGGTTTTAAAAAACCATATGTGTGATGTATGATGATGACCAAGCCCAATCTAAACCTTTGTTTAGATTACAACCCAAGCATGCACATCAACAGAAACCCTAAACCTAATCTTCATTTTTCTTGCTTCACACTGTAAAAGACTTAACAAGCCTTCAAATCTTCTTAGGACATCTTAGATATATGGATATGGTGTGTTTTCATGATGTTGTAAGTGAGCTAAAAGAAGGAGGGGAGAAAGTTTTGAGAATTGTCCCCGTTTATAAATGAGAAGATGTAGTGTAGTTTACTATCTAACTGCCTTATATATTCAATTGCTAGTCAAAGAACATGTAGAGCAAAACATGGAAGTCCTTATGGTCTTGTTGGATAAAGAAGGGATTATCCCATGGTTTTAAGGAATGTGTTTGTTATCTAGATATTTTCTTTGTTTTCTATCTATGAAATCGGTTGTATATATGTATGTAAGTAAGATATTATGTTAATTTTTTTTTTGGTATTGGGTATAAAAGTGGGTATTTGTTGAAGCGAAGAAAAGTTTTGGTGCTTCTGGGTGTGCCTAAATGTATTTATCGCGAAACGTAAACGTTTTACGTAACCAATAAAAATAAAATATAAAAAGTTAAATATTACTTTTGTAAAATAATATAATGCTCGCTTGACGAAAACTTTAATTCGCTTGGTGTCCGTTTACGTTAATTATTAATTTATAGCTTACGCGATTTAACTTAACTATTAAAATTAAAAGTAAATGCGTACGAGAAAAAAAAAAATAAATCGGTGACATATATGACGAAATAAATGACCTGAACATAGGAATGATACAAACAACATAACGCCGTATCATTCTGATGAAGCTACCCGTATCAAAGATTTAAGAGACCCAGACCAATGCCTTGACTTTGAAGAATACGCATTGATAGCGTAATGATACTTTCTCAAAAATCAGGAAAACACATTTACAGCAATACTACCTTATCCCAAAAACCACAATACTCCGTATTGGTCAATACTCCGTATCTAAGAAATAGGATATGGCATATTGGTCAATACGCCGTATCCAATAATTGGATATGGCGTATCCAAATTCCTGCGCAAGAATTTTGGAATATTTTATTCTTGGAGCCCACGCCAAGTCATCCAATACGCCATATTGAGCTTCTTAATACGCCGTATCGAACCGACTACCAGACCCTATATATATAGACGACCCTAAACTCAATTTTAGGTATGCAAGTGAATCCCTAAACCACTAAGTGGACCAAGAGACGATCAGAAGAGCATAGAAGGTCAGAAAAGAGCCTCAAGATCTAGAACACCTCTTTAATCACTCGCGCAACCTAATACGCCGGTTCTGATTTAGTTTCTTATTTTAAACGTTCATATAACAAAACCATGTGTAATTTTTTACAATGACTACCGGTAACAGCCATGTTTATGAAGATCTAAATGTTATGGTTTGGTTTATCCCGATTGCTAATTTATCGTTGATTGTTTGTTTATGTTTATCATTTTATTAGTCCGATTAGCGTGCGTTAAGTACGCGACCTATCATCAACTGGTCAAGTCCTACATATTTAATGCGCGCAAGTTGGAGTTTATTTGGGCGCAGGCTAAGAGTCCGGGGATACTGCCATATAATTATGTTCGTATTGGGAACACAATAGGATCACTAATAACGTCATGCTTGCCTCGATTGAACTGGTTGTATCGTAGTAGGTAGTGGCTTAGTACTAACTAATAATGTTCTGATCATTGGTATAGTTTGGATTGTGGACCACCTCTATACAAATCACCGTTAAGTCAGTAAGAGGTAAAGTCTCAATGAACTAGGTTAGTAACGGACATATACGTGTTGTCCCTCTGATGAATATAAATCAACATTAGTATGATTAATTGAGCTCTAATTGTGATAAGAAATTAGCGTAGCCTAGGTCTTAGGAAGAATTACCGCCTAAGTCTAGGAAGATATGCACCTTCGAATAAGCAATCATTGCACTAAGAAACAAACAAGCTTTATGCGAATTATTCATGGTTGATACTTTTACTACATAGTTTCTTAGATCCTTCTCTATCGTTTGCTTGTATTCTTGTGTGTGTTTATTGCTTTCTTGTCATCAAGAACTTAGGTAGATACCCAAACATTTGCCAGTCTCTCAAGCTGAAACCCCATTTATCATTAGTTTAGGTTTAACTTAGGTTTAACATAAATTAGATTAATTTAGTACTAACTTATATAACTAAAATACTGATAGAATTAGGAGTTAATGCTCTCGCTCTTAGTTATCGACACCCTACTTACCATGAAACTATCACTAACGGGTACACTGCCCGTTAAAGTGTTGTTTTATAGGTTGAAAGTCAGCAAAATATAAATAGTACAACTTGATAACAAAAATAACACCTACACAACGACACGTCAAGTTTTTAGCGCCGTTGATGGGGATTGAAGTTGTTTAATTCTAATTTATTAATTGTTTTAGTTTAGTTTAGTTTAGATTAATTTGCATATTTGCGTGTTTGTTTTGTGTGTTTAATTTTTTGCATTGTATATTTTGCATATTGTGTGTTTGTGCGTTTTTTGCATTGTTACAGTCTACTGTAACTTTCTGAGTCGAATACTAAATACGGCGTATTCAATTTATTAGATACGGCGTATAAATTTTTTCAAACCAATACAGCGTATTCGACTCTATCATCAATACGGCGTATTCAGTTCACTGAATACGACGTATTAAGCTATTTGACAGTTTTCTTTCCTAGAGAATTTTATTACAGGTTATAATGGACGACCCCAACATTACTATGGAAGAGTACATCAAGCTTGAGGAAGAAAAAGCTCGTAGGCGTGGTAAGGTATATAACTAGGAAACTGCTACGTACGGTAAGATTTAGGATGATGAAGACGTTCACGACCTCAGATCTGTTGAAACTGAATTCCCAGCTATAGTCTTTGATGACGCGTTTACATCTAAAGTAACGCACTCCTGTGAACCTACGGCAAGTCCTCTTAACGACAATAAAATTGACTTTAGAATATCATTTGACGAATCCGACGATGAAATTACATGGAGATTAGTGACAAAAATTCCATTTTCCTATAAAATAATTTATGTCAATGGTTTAAAAACGGATTCAGAAAATGATAATGATGAAGTCAATATGCCTTTGTTTCCGTCACCTGAGCCTACGGTCAGTTGTTTAAATGATTTAGATTTCTTTAAAGATTTTGAGAACGAATTTCCAGCCATTGTTTACAATGATGCTCTAACATCTAAATCAGATTTCTTAACTGAACCCACTTTATGTCCTCAACGTATCGATGAATTTGATTTAAAAAATGAAACATCATTGTCTGAATGTAATGAAGAGGAAGAAAACATTTTATACTTTAATGATTTATTTCCTTTTAACGTAATTTATCCTCATGATTTAAAATCGGATACGGGCAATGATAATGATAAAATCGATATTGAGCAGTCTTCGGGGGATATGTCTATCAAATAATTGCCTGATTTAATAAATATCGATGTTGGTGCCTATGCACATGGTCCCAAAAAAGCTTTGAAAACAAGTTATGATACGTCTAATCAATTTCAAAACTAAAAACTTTTATCAAGAAAAAAATGTTAATATCGTGACTTTTAATTATTCTTATCAAAGGGATTCTAATAAAGTACTTTTTTAAAGAAAATTGGTTATATGTCCATTGCCATTCCCGTTCGACCCCATGTTGTTTTATAAGGATGGGATTAAATTGGGGCAAGTCCAACTTAAAGATTTTTCTGTAAACAAAAGTGCTAGCCGGGCGACAACCCAGAATGTATTTTCAATTTTTTATCCAGTTTGTCTTCCCAGACTGTCTATACGACGTATTCAAACCCCATGGATACAGCGTATTGATTATTCTGGACGTTATCTAGTCTTTAATTCAGCACAGTACTATACGACGTAAATCGTAAACGAATACAGCTGAAACAGTTTTCAATACGAAAAAATGAGGAATGGATACGGCGGTATAGACTTCCTATACATTTTTAGGATTTATTTTCTAACCAAACGAATACACTGGAGATAGAATTGCATTTGTTTTCTGAGAATTTACACAGGACCTCGTGAACGAAAATCAATAGATGTTGGTGGAGAATTTACAAATCTAAGATCCAGAAGTTTTGGAGTCTGAAACTTCAAGGATTAATTACTTACGTATTTTTTTGCATTAATGTAACGACTCGATATTGATGCTGATTAGAAAATATTTCCATCAAGAGCGTCGAGCACATCACCATTCAAAACCAATATGACGCACATTATGCTTACCGAGAACTTTTTTGTAAAATGGATGATGGATGGCTCGTGACTAGGGCTATGGAAGAATAAAAAAGAATAAAAAGAAAAAAAGAGGGAGGAAAAAGGTCAAACTTAACAACCAGCTGAAACAAAAGTGCTTCCCGGGAGACAACCCGGTTGTTTTTAAATTGTTTGTCGCATTTAATTGTTTGAATTTTAATTAATTATTGAGTTTGTCTTCCCAGACATTACATAAGGCGTATCGAACCTCTCAGGATACGGCGTATGTATGTCTGGACGTTATCAGTATTTTTAAATTTCGGTATTTAATTTCCAGTATTTTAAATTGTTTTCACATTTTTTACATACGTCGTATACTAGGAATTGGGATACGCGTATTGAACGCTTGTACAGTTGTGTGTTTAACTGTTTGTCTGTATTGAAGGGATAGTCGGAAGCACAAATTGCATGAACACTTCTAAACTTTTATGCAGGACCTTGTTACAAACGGAATCGACTTAATGGTATAATCTAAAAAAAGCACGTGTTGAACTCTCCTAGGCATTCTGAAGCCCTCATCAACACGCTTTTTGCTCAAACACTCAAAATGGAGAACCATCCGGAGCAAACTATCAGGGGAGTTTCCTCGTTCTAATTCTTTCGCCCATATTATTTAAATGTTTTATCTATACAACGAGGACTGTTGTAAAATTATAAGTGGGGTGCTGGAGAATTAGAATGTAACTTGACCTTATTTCACAATAAAATGCATCGTGCTTAAAAATAGGAGTCAAATTTAATTTTTTTAGCATGACTTTTTGTGAAAAATCACTAGTTACATTACCCTATCGCACTATAACACTAATGTCTATTTTGTGATAATTTCAAGCTATCCGTTTTCCATTGCTTTACTTAAAATTCCACATAAATATAAGTGTGCAGGTGATATAGTCTACTTTAGAACTTGGCCTGTTTATATCACTCCGAGACTCATTATGAGTAATATGGATTTAGATGGAGTAACATGCTTAACTGGTAAATTTCTAAGATTTAACCAAAATGCCTACATGTCGTAATATTAACTAACTACACTGGTTAGTTAACCCCCGTGTAACCCTTTGCTTACTCTCACTTTTAGAGTAAAGATACCCTAGAACAACCTGTTGGGCCATTATTTTCTTTTCCCACACCAATTAAAGATTGTTTTGTTTCACCTGTACACCTTAAGCTACCATGTAAGATTAAAGCCTTTTTATATCATGTTGCTAGTTGCTTTTCATGAAAAGTTTAGTAAGTTTCCTGCGTCGAAATTTGATTGTATAAGATAAAAGTGATGAATTTTCCCTCTATCTCTGTAATGGTCGGAAAAAGTTGCACAATGCAATGGGAATATTTGTAGCTTGTGTGTTTGCTACTTTCGCAATTATGTATTATGTCCGAAAGAAGAAAAGTTCAAAGGAAAATTAGCCGAACAAATGATGATAGTGAAGACGATGAAATTACACCGAGATTTATGATGTATTGTTTTATGTAAATATTGTTGAGAAAGAAAAGATAGTCGTATTCATTGAGCCGTGATACCATGAAATTAGTTTGAAAGGCACGATTATTCAATGATACGTGCAAAAATCAACGATGTAAAGTATTGTAAAAAAGTGGCCGATATCACCACTTATTTTGTAAAGTATGTAAAATTCAGGATGTAAGGGAAGTTGACCATTATGGGAATGCAACTTAGGTTGTCTTTGTCATTCCTGTGATCGAAGCGTATGTTCAAGTCTTTGTCATGGAACGGTCGGAAAGGTACCAGCAACCGCACCATATTGAGTTTTTCTTTAATCTATTTGTTTTTGTGTATTTTAATTTTACAATCATTTTACTTCCCTTTTCCTGATAACTAGAACTTAGGATCTACTCGAATGAGATGTTGTAAGAACAAGTATGGTCTATTCCGACATTATGGCCCATTTATGCATGTCTCCAGCCGCCTTGTTTGACGACAACCTTTTGTGAAAGTCAGAAGCTCCCATTACCCTATAACATTCTTCCTCGCTTAAAAAGAATGATTAAAAACACGAGCCTATTAATATAATACCCAATTAACCTTTTGACTTGTAACACCTTAGCTCTTAGAGGTGATAAGTGTATCCTTCCAACCTAATGCTAATGAAGCTAATCACGACTGAGCAAATGAGCGTTCCACTAAAATTTTACACCTTAGATTAGTTGAGTGATCTGAGTGTTTTCATTTCTATATTTCGAGAGGAGCTTGGTTTTGTATAGGTGGGTAGAACAAAAAAGTGCTTAAACGGAAAAATCATTAACTTCGGTTGGGATACATTTTCAAAAACTTTCTAAAGTCTACTTTGAGACCTAAGGATTCAAGTGGGGGATATTGATATCATCAATTAATGTCACATTATTTAACCATCATTTATCCATACATTTTACCACTTTTATACAATTATTGCAAGATATTAGTACTTAATTGCTTAAAGTTTATTATTGCAGTAATTATGAAGTAACTTGTAAAGACAAAGCTAAAAGGCGCAATTCTGAAACTAAAACAAAGACATTTGAAGAAAATTGTTATCTGCTACCATACGCTGTATCCAACAAAGAAGATACGGCGTATCAGCGTCAGCTCATCACAAGAATACGCGTAATGATCAATTCCCGATCCGGCGTATCACTCTTCACCTATAAGCTGTATACCCAGCTGGTCATCAGTCAAAGATACAAAGTTAATGTGATTGATGGCAATTAATGTTGACTGATTTGATCTTATCGCGAACTCCAAGGAAATTAACCCCATACGCCGTATCCACCTAACTATATACGGCGTATCAGGGCTATTTTCACACACTATAAATACGAGGCTTAAAAATGAGTTTCAATGTGAAAAAATTACATTCTCTATACCATACACTCTAAAGTCAAATTTTCCAAGATATTAGAAGCAGCCAAGGTCAAGCACCAACCATAACTCCATAGAAGACATCGTGTAATTCTTACTTTCTTAATCATTCGATTTCTAATTGTTTGATCAAACTTGTAAAGTTACAATGATTATGGGCTAATACCCTCGGGTATTAGCCTTATTAATGAAGATTTTAATGTTTGGTTTGTTTTAATCCGGCTAGCTTAATTTATCGTTGTTGTTTAATTATGTTTATCGCCTTATACTTGTTTATGTGCTTGTACATGCGACCTATCATTCAACTGAGTCTAGTGAGACTTAACCAGAGATCTAGAAGCCGGGATAGCTCTCCATGTTGTGTTTTGTATGTCTGGATCAATAAGATCACAAATGGCACCCTGTCCTTACCTTTTGATTATGAGCTTAGTTGGACCGGCAGGTGACCCGATAATTGTTCAACTAGTATTGTTCTTAATTAATTGGTAATTGATTTAGGTGGTGGACTATCGATGTATAAGACAACATCAAGCAATAAGTAGGTAAATTCCGGATGGGCTAGGGTATTAATAGGATCACCATTGCTTTAATTCCATATGATAGATTATAATTAGACTAATGGATGCTTTATACGGATGCATTAATCGTGACAGGATTGTTCATATGTAGGTCTTAGGATGAAGAACCGCCGAAGTCTTAAGAATGATATGCCGTCTCGAAATAAGTAGCCATTGCACTAAACAAACAAATCAACATTTAATCGGATTTAACATGGTTAATACAGTTTTCTATTATTTGGCTTGTACCGCTTCTTTATCTTGTGATTATTTGCTTTAGTGTTTGTTATGTTTAGAATTAACTTTTGTCACCACTAAACCTGTGCCAGTCTCTTAGGCTGAAACCCCCTCCCTTTTACCTTTAGTAAATATGTATAGCATAGGTTTAACTAGCAATTAGACTAATCTAGATAGATTAAAATACTGATAGAATATTAGGTTAACTCTCACTCTTAGTGTTCGACACCCTACTTACCGCGAAGCTACATCTTGACCGGGTACATTGCCCGTTAAAGTGTTGTCTTTAGGTTTGTTGGCTAAATATAAATGTAAAACTTGACAATCACTAAAGATACACCACATGACGACACACATCATGTTTTTGGCGCCATTTTCAGGGAGTGATTAGTTTAATCTTTATTCTTCTTAGTGTTTCTAACCTTTAACTTGCTTAGTGTAAATTAATTAATTTAATTCTGGTTGCTAATTGTTTAATTTAATTGTGTTTAATTTATCGCATTATTCAATTGTGTTTTAAATAGTATTCTGTTCTGGCTGATCACCTGATACGGCGTATCCACTGGTTGGATGCGGCGTATCTAACCTTCTGTTCAGGACAACATATTGTTTTTACAGTCTAAACGGCGTATTTGTTCTCCTAACAATACGACATATTCTGTTAAGACAATACGACATACTGCTATTCAACAAACACATACGGCGTATTCTGCTCAATAGAATATGGCGTATTTGTCATCTGTTATCGTAAACAGAACCTAAAATTGATTTTCGTGCATAATTTTCTGTATTCCTTTTTGTAAGAGCCTTTCCTATTGATTGATTCTCTGTTTCAGGTAGTGCATGACACGAGTTCCACTAAGGAACTACTTACACCTTTTGAAAACCCAGAACGAGTATTTCGCTCAAGAAGGAAGCTTTTTGACACACCAAGCTTCGTGGAATCGAATTTACCAAAATTCGATCAACTTTCTAAAATCGAAGAGCATATTGAAGAAGAAGTTTCAGAAATAATGACGGAAACAATAGAGCTATACATGAGTAAAACCCGTGGAGAGTACGGACGAGGCGTTGCTAGGCCCAAGATTGACGCTAAAGCCTAATTTGAACTGAAGGGGTAATTTCTCAAAGAACTCCGTGACAATACTTTTAGTGGTTTAGAACACGAAGATGCAAACGAACACATCGAAAAGGTTCTAGAGATTGTTGACTTATTTCACATCCCAGACATAACTCAAGATCAAATTATACTTTGTTCCTTTCCTGTGTCCCTAACTGGAGCCGCAAGCCATTGGTTCAGAAACAAACCATTTGGTTCGATCACAACCTAGGAAGTCCTAAAAACGAAGTTTCTAAACAAATACTGTCGACCTGCACGTACCGCAAAGAAAATGAAGGAAATTAACAACTTCCAGGAGGAACCCGATGAAATCCTTTTTCGTGCATGAGATTTAAAGAATTGCTGATAAAGTGTCCTCAACACTACCTAACTGACATGCAGGAAGTTATCTTGTTTTACAATGGGCATGATGTTCCAACAAGACAAATCCTTGACTCAAGAGGTGCCATCCTAACCAAAACTGTTGTAGATGCTAAAGTGGCCATCCAAGAAATGGCCAAATACTCTCAGAAATGGCACAATGGAACATCTTCAAAAAGCAGGAGTACTGAAACTTTTGACGGGCTGGCTGTTATCCAAGCCCAACTCAACAATCTCAGCAAAGAAATAAAAAAGGTTAATGAAAAAATGTACGCTGCTCAGGTCGGATGCAAACTGTGCAAAGGACCTCATTATACAAAAGATTGTCCACTTAAAGAAGAAGGGAAGACTTCAGAAGAAGCTTATTACACACAGTTTGGTACACCCTTCCAACCTGAAGGACAATACAGAGCAGGGGGCTAGGATTCTATCAGCGCAATAATGGAAATTCTTCGTACCCTACTCGAAGAGAAACTATGGAAGAATCACTGTCCAAATTTATGACTGAATCAGCTAAGAGGCATGAAGAGAACTTGAACATCATCAAAGAAATCCGAGCCTCTACCAATGCAGCTATAAGAAATCAAGGAGCATCGATTAAAACCTTAGAACCACAAATCGGACAAATGAGTAAAGTATTGCAAGAAAGAGGTTTTGGAAGTCTTCCCAGCTCTACGGAAACAAATCCAAAAGAAAAAGTGAAATCGATCTTGACTGTTACAGTTGATTTATCTAAGATACGCCGTATGGAAACTAGTCCATACGCCGTATCGGTATCACAACACAGATACATATTTCCCGCAACAATCCCCTTCCCAATGCGACTACATAACTACTGCTATGATGATTTGAATGAGGCACATGAAGTGAAGATTCTAGATGCTATTGATCATAACATGCCTCAAAAAGAAAAAGATCCAGGGAGCTTTACCTTACCTTATTTGATTAATAACGTTTGTTTTGATAAAGCCCTTGTTGACCTAGGTGCAAGTGTGAGTGTTATGCCATTTTCTACCTATATTAACCTCGGTCTAGGAGTTTTGTCTCACACTAGGTTGACCATAGAACTGCCGATAGGACCATAAAACAACTAAGGGGTATAGCTGAGGGATTAATCCAAAATGCCTACTTGTCGTAAAAATACTAATACACTGGTTAGTTTAATCCCCCGTGTATCATTTTTGTTACTATTACTTTTAGGTTAAAGATACCCTTGAACAACAAGCTGAGCCATTCCTTTCTTTTTCCACACCAATTAAATTGTTTTGTTTCACCTTTACACCTTAGCCTACCGTGTAGATTAAAGCCTATTTTAATCAATGTTGCTAGTTGCTTTCGTGTAAAGTCTTGTAGTTCCTGCGTCAGAGTGAAATTTCTCTATATCTGTAAAGGTCGGAAAATTGCACAATGCAATGGGAATGTTTTGTAGCTCGTGTATTTTGCTACTTTCAGATTATATTTTATGTCCGAAGAGAAAAGTTAAAGAAGAATCAGCCGGACAAATTTTGTAGAGAAGACGGTGGATACTACACCGAGATTTATGAGGCATTATTGGCAAGCAAAAAAAATTTTTGAAATAGAAAGATAGTTCGGTTTCTTAAAGCTTATACGAAGAGTTTATTTTGAAAGGAGAGATTATTTGTTGACTAACATGAAAAATCAACGATGTAAAGTATTGTAAAAAGTGGCCGATATCATCACTTATTTTGTAAAAGTATGTAAAGTTCGAGACATAATGGAAGTTGACTGTTATGGGAACGCCAACTTAGGTTGTCTTTATCATTTCTATGATCGAGGCGTTTGTTCATATGTTTGAGTCTTTGTCATGGAACGGTCAGGAAAAGTTACTAGCAACCGCACCTATTTGTTGGCTTTAATCTATTTGTTTTGTTTATTTTATTTAACAACCATTTTACTTCCCTTTCCTGATAACTAACCTTAAGATCTACTCGAATGAGGATGTGTACAAGCATGGATGTCTATTCCGTCGTTACGGCCATGTATGCATGTCTCAGCTGCCTTATTTGACGATGACCTTTGGTGAAAATCAGAAGCTCCATACCCTATATCATTCTTCATCTTAAAAAAGAATGATTAAACCCAAGCCTATTAATAAATACCCAATTTACCTTTTGACTTGTTACTCCTTAGCTCTAGAGGTGGAGATGTGTATCCTTGCCAAGCCTATGATACGAAGCTAATCACGACCGAGCAAATAAGCGTACTACTTAAATGTTACACCCTAGATTAGTTGAGTGATCTGAGTGTTTTCATTCCATATTCACGAGAGCTTGGGTTTGTAAGGTGGTTTTAAAAAACAGATAATGTTCACCTCTAACGGAAAATCCTTAACCTTGGTAAGGATACATTTTCAAAAAACCTTTCTAAAGTCTACTTGAGGACAAATAGGATTCAATTGGGGGATATTTGATATCATCAAATAACGTCACATTTTATTGTCATTTATCCTATACATTTTACCCACTTTTATATAATTATTGCAAGATATTGGTACTTAATTGCTTAAATTTATGATTGAAGTAATTATGGAGTAACTTATGAAGACGAAGCTAAAAGGCGCAATTCTAGAACTAAAACAAAGACATTTAAAGAAAATTGTTATCTGCTACTATACGTCGTATCTAGCAATGAAGATACGGCGTATCAGCGCCAGCTCATCACAAGAATACGCGTAATAATCAATACCCGATTCGGCGTATCACTCTATACGCCGTATGCACAGCTGGTCATCAGTCAAAGATACGAAGTTAATGTGATTGATGGCAATTAATCTTGATTGATTTAATCTTATCGCGAACTCCAAGGAAATTAACCCTATACGCTGTATTCACCTCTCTCTATACGGCGTATCCAGGCTATTTTCAAACATTATAAATACGAGGCTCAAAAACGAGTTTTGGTGTGCAAAAATTACATTCTCTATACCATACACTCTGAAGTCGAATTTTCCAAGATATTAGAAGCAACCTAGGTCAAGCACCAACCATAATTCCATAGAAGACATCATGTAATTATTACTTTCTTAATCATTCGATTTCTAAGTGTTTGATCACGTTTGTAAAATAACAATGATTGTGGGCTAATACCCTCGGGTATTAGCCATGTTAATGAAGATTATAATGTTTGGTTTGTTTTAATCCGGCTTGCTTAATTTATCATTGTTGTTTAATTATGTTTATCGCCTTATACTTGTTTATGTGCTTGTACATGCGACCTATCATTCAACTGGGTCTAGTGAGACTTAACCAGTAATTTAGATGTCGGGATAGCTCTTCTCCATGTTGTGTTTTGTATGCCCGGACCAATAGGATCACAAATGACACCTTGTCCTTACCCTTTGATTATGAGCTTAGTTGGACCGGCAGGTGACCCGATAATTGTTCAACCAGTATTGTTCTTAATTAATTGGTAATTGATTTTGGTGGTGGAATACAGGTGTATAAGACAACATCAAGCAATAAGTGGGTAAAGTCCCGATGGGCTAGGGTATTAACAGGATCACCACTGCTTTAATTCCCTATGATAGATTATAATTAGACTAATCTAGATAGATTAAAATACTGATAGAATATTAGGTTAACTCTCGCTCTTAGTGTTCGACACCCTACTTACCGTGAAGCTACATCTTGACCGGGTACACTGCCCGTTAAAGTGTTGTCTTTAGGTTTGTCAGGTAAATATAAATGTAAAACTTGATAATCACTAAATATACACCACACTACAACACACATCAACCATTAAACGGACCTCCACACCACGAGCAACCGAAATGGTTATACGAAGACATGTCAAAGAATTAAACGGATAAGAGGATAAAGAAGATAATAATTAAATGAAATACGAGGATAAAGGAGAATATTTCTATTTTGGATTTTTATAAAGAAAATAAAAGTGAAATAAAAATATATTTGGTATTTTTAATATTTGTGAAGTCCCAATGAAATGGATCTTCTTTAGCCTGTTAAAGATTAGTTAACTTTGATAAATCCAAACTAACTATATGAGAAACTATGATTGTGAATACTACAAGTTATGTGGAATCTAACTTGCAATACTAAGAAGAACAATGAATACTAAACTTGAATATATTGATTGCAAATATTCTGCCAAGGTTACAGAATAACTAACTATGAGATATGTGTTTTCTATGAAAGATTGATATCTCTAACTATGCCGTAGGGTTCCTTTTATACACTAAGGAAACCCTAATGGGCTTAAAAACCACGTTAAGTGATCATGCATATCTATTCTTAATATATCTCATGCATATCACATAAGCAGTTTTAACTTCTTATACTAACAGTACTAATAAACTAACTAGCAGTACTAGCTATAACTAACAATACTAACTATTACAACTAGCAGTACTAACGACTTAGTTTATATTCTTCAATCTTCAATAGCCGCACAAATCTTCAAATAGCAGTATAACCTTGTAGAATCTCTTAATTCCCAACAATATTTTTAACAAGTACGAAAATAAACTTTCCAAAGAAAGGATCTTCAAGGCACTAACTCCAAACACCACGTAAAAATCGTACAACTCTCCTCGGCAGCGGCGCCATTTTGATAAACGTCAAAAAGCGTGTCGAAGTAATCTATTAAGTATTTCCTGTTAGAATAAATAATCACTTGAGTACAAGTAAAAATCTAATCTTCTGAGTGTCGTATCCACAGCAAGAATTGAATTTGAGATTTACGTTTATGTTTGTCGTTTGATGCTTGATTATCTTTTAATTTTTGGTTTTTTGGTTTTTAAACTAAATAAATTAATAAAGCAAAGCAAATAGAACTAAACTATATAAAACGGATATGCTTGTCAAGCGAGGCGAAAAGATCATTAAAGTGGTGAAAGAAGAGATAATAACGATTTGTACCGTAAAAAAACTGTTTTCTCACAATGTTGGTTGTTATTGAAAGCTATCCTTTATTTTGGTACAAATTACTTTAAATGATGACGAATTAATACCCATAAAAACATTATTTTCTTACAACATTGGTTTATTTTGAAAACAATATCTTATATAAGTATTAATTATTAATCAAATAAGAAATCTAAATAATCCGAAAATTATTAATCAACAAGGCTCTTTTTAATCCACACTTAATTCACTTATCGCAACTCACTTAACAAGCATAAAAGAATCTACTCGCTAATCATGGCAACTAAACTAACAATAATAAGCATAACAATAATAACGAACATATTAAGCTAAATAAGCTAAAACTACTAATAATGGAAAATGGAAAAGAAGTAGAACCCGAATGACGAAACCGATAAGAACGAAACCACCTGATTATATAAACTAGAAATAACGCTAAGTGTATTCCTTATTTAAACTTTATTTACTTAATAGATTATAAAGTATTTAAAATTCATTCTCTCATAAGCTAGTAAAATTTAACTAAGCTTTACACTTAGACAATAAGCTAGCTTATACAACTCGTAAGCTCCTCGCCTTAAGTGTTGGAACAATTTCATCAAACAAAAGACAAGAAAAGATTAATTAAACAAAGGAATAAGCTAATACCATTTAACTACTTTTTAAAACTTTCGAAATCTATTTTTAAGCTAGATGAAGATTAAGCCAAAAACCTTTTAAGCTAATGAAAAGTAAACCGAGAAATATAAGCACTTGTTATCACCTAATATCCTCAAATAATCTCAACGATCAAACTAGCAACTAGATTCAACAATTATTATCCGAACACCACTAAGCAAATCGAAAATAAGCTTTTGAAACTAATAAACTGAAACAAACTGTTAATAAGCCAAGAACTAGCTTAAGCTGATTTCATTAAGCAAACCGAACCAAATAAGTAAATACTCGAACATAAGCATTAATCGAACCGAACTAAATTCCTATTAACCAATTGAAACCAAATCTACTCAAGCTCAACGATGGAAATATAAACGAAATAAGCAAGTCTAAACCAAGAGCAATATTAAACCAATAGCACAATAAGCCAAAAACTAAGTTGTACTCAACATAAGCTTAAGGACAGCTTATTAAACACTAAGCTGTGAACACAAGCTGAAAACTGAAAACATAAAGCGAGTAAATATCAACGCAAACCTAGGAGGAACCTTACGAATCACTAAATCATCAAATAATTAAAAACCATCTCGAAAATCATACACGAACCAAATCAAACAGATCAATAAAGCCTCGAACCAAATCTATTACATTCGAAAAAAAACATAAACAAGATATCTAATCTACTCCTACATGTATCGAATCCTACTTGCTGCTATTCTATCTACCTACCGAAATAAAAAAAGAAAAATATAAGATATATCATGCTGCTCCTTCTCTGCGTTAATTATAAGCCATAGTACAACTACTGGACTTGGGCTTGGTATCACATTTCTGAATTGCGCCAAAGCAAAATGAGTAAATGTGTTAGGCCGAGTCATAGTCCCTTGGGCTGACTTGTGTAGCAGATTTGTTATGTTTGTTTAAACTTTGAGTTTTTAATAAGTATGGGTCGGTCCAACCCATATAAATAGTGTCAGGCCAGCCCAATTAGAGATGAAACCACCGTCAGACTCGAAATTCCGTGCTTTTTCCAATGGAGTGCTCGTGGCTTCAAGTGGGCTTCGTCATGACTTCGAATAACGCGTAAACGTCTTCAAATCTTAACCGAAAGTCTCTGTTTTTGCTTCGTTTTCAATCCTTTGTACCTGCAAGACATAACAACACAAATCAAACATATTTGCAATATAATTAAGCATATTTTAGTGTTATTAGTCCATTTATTAGTGTTTTCTGAGGCTAAAATGATGTGTGTTTAAGCACATATCAAGCACCACTCTTAATGTTCTGGTAATATCACTTGGATAATGTGTTGGACTCTTTATATATCACTTGTGTTCACAGTGTATAAACAACAAGTGTAATTTAGAATTGTGTTCATGCAAGATTTATATATTGATCTATTTGGCTCTAGACTCAATGAGTGCGTTTTGGTTTTAATGATCGGAGGCTGGAGCAGACTGCTACCTTTTCAATACCAACTAACTCGGAGTAAGAAAGTCAATAGAAATGTGTTTAATCTCCATGAAAAATGAAACAAACTTCTTTTGAGAGAAGTCTTAGTAGCTAGGAGGGTTGTGCATTGTATCACTGGGTCCATGATAACTATCTTCAATACCAACAATCAACTGTGTGATTCTGATAGCAAATGTATTGACCCGGTTTCTGCCTAAAGTGTATGGAGGGCTTCTTTCTTTACACCCTTCATCCTTATAATTCTTTTTAATTCTTCAACCCCTTCAATGTTAAACCAACGCGTCCTCATTATCACCATGTTGGGTTTATTCCGGTGATAACTCATGCCTTGGGTAACATTTTTTCCCAATCTCACTTTACTCCTTTTGTATATCATACCTAAGAACTTCTACTCTATCTATTGGAGTATCCCTGGGTAGATCCCTCTGGTTCTGGCTGGATCATGGAGCAAATATCTAACCTTAACCATTTTATATCTCCTTGAACGTCAATATTTGGTCGGTCATTTAGTATTTCCATTTTAGCCTTAAAACCATCTGAAAATCAATCAAGGTACTTGTTATATAAATCAAAGCATTTATACCTAGAAAGCTTCATCTTTTCAAAATTGCTCCCCATACACAAGTGCATTCGATATTCGAAAGCTTTTTGCACATGTAGGGATGAAGCCACACTTAAGTCACTAAGATCACATTTATTAGTCTCATATTTTAATCACATTTTCTTCCCTTAAAAAATGTTAAAATCTCTTGATAATTTAGATATAAATTTGATTAAAATATAAGGTTTTTGGGGAGAAAAATGTTATTTGATTAGAATTGTATCTATGGAACATTTTAATGCTCGCGATCATCAAATTAGAGAGACTGAACTTTGTGTTGAGTACATAATGTGAAAGATCTTGAATTAATTTTGAAAATCTTGAAAATTTATACTACAGACACTATTAATTTAATTGAGATCTATACTACATGTTTACATATTCACAAGATAATGTTCAAGACTGGACCTAATATTAGCAAAAACTAAAATGACAAGTCATTATGTCCACGTCAGAAGTCTGTAGTCCGTCTCGATTCTTCTACCACCCATAAAACACTCTAAACTCCTCATAATCCGTCTTGTCAGCAAGTTCGTTTCTATCTTCTCCAACATGGAAGTTGTCAGCTTTTTATCATTTTAGTCCAAGCTCTCTTTGGAATGCCATCATTGTACCATAACTCAAAGTTGTGTAGCATATAATCTAGTTTGTCACGAACCTTCTTGAGTGTTCCATCTCCAAACTTGTACACCTCATCAACTATTATCAAAAACTTGTTGTTGTCCTTGTTTTGATAAACTACACCTCTGGGTTCGTAAAACATGGTATATGGTTCTTTGATATCAAGACTAGCACATCTAACATGTGGCATTGTGATGTTAAGATTTGTCTAATATCTATCCACCCCAAGTTAGACATCTTCAACCATCTTCTTAATAATGAATCTTCGAATGAAAAACTGAAGAGCAGTTACCAGATCAGTCTCTTCATCATTTGTGAGGTGGTGGAGCTTGTTTTGAGCATACAGGAGATACATATCTTCGATATCATTCAAATGGAGTCTTGGAAAGTCTGCTTCTTTGAATGTGTACTCCTTCTGATTGGCACGTCTTACAACAATCTCCTTCAAATAACCATACCTAAACTGTTCATCAACTAAAATTCTGATGATGCTGAGAATCTTCATCCGAGAGTATACTTTGTGACTGGATTGAACATCTTGTCTTGCTCTATAGAAAAGTTTACGTTTAGGGTCCCTAGTGACTTATTCCAAAAGCAGCATCTTTGTTATAAGCTACTTTGGATGAACTCCATAGCTTAGAAATCATTTCTTCTATGCCTTCCAGATCATACTTTGCAGCTTTTGGTTTTGTTAATGTGACAACCGTCAATTTTCAGAAGTTTAAATGACTATTTTTCCCTTTGACTTTTCGGGTTGACTCGACTTTTGACTTTTATTTTCAAGTGAAAACAATTATCGCATAACTGATAATTTTTCGGAACTTATTTTAATAATAAATCATAATTATTATTACATAATTTTCATCAAAAATTTTAGGTTTTTCAATTCAAATTATCTGACTTGAAAACGAGAACAACGCGTACCGACACGAGACTAATAAAATTTTATTTATTTATTTAAAATTTATTTAATAAAAATATTTAATAAATTATTTTACATTTATTTAAAAACGTTGTTGAAAACGCGATCATTTAATTAAGATTTATTTATTTATTGATTTATTTATTTATTTATTTTTGCGGACAAAGCTTAAAAGTATTACTCAATAAATAATAAACAATTTTAAAATGAACGTTACAAAATATTTATGAAATGTGTTCGAGTGAATACTTATTTTCGATGGAAAAATTATTTGAAAAACAATGGCGCAAGTTTCGTCTTTTAAATCATTCGTTAACTCGCCCAAACGAGTCCCGAACCGTTACTTACAAAAGTTATCATAAAAATTTACACTATCACCCCTTAATGTATATTAAACTTGTCACCTTGTTTTAAACATTTCAATATATATACAAAATACTATTTTTTTCTCATTTTATCAAAATTTAAACACACACACACAACCCTAACACTCTCTCCTCACCTCCCTCATAATTTTCCGGCGCCCCCATGATTTTTCCGACAAACTGGAAAAGTTCTTGTTGCGTTTTGATTTCTTCTTGTTGCGTTTTGATTTTCTTCTTGTTGCGTTTTGTTTTTCTTCTTGTTGCGTTTTGATTTTTTTATTAAACAGGTTTAAAACGCAATCATTGCGTTTTGGTTAGAAGAAAATTTTAAAATATTAAAATAATTAAACCCCTATTTTGAAATTTTTTTATGGTTGCGTTTTGGATATTTTTGAATATTATATTGACTGCGTTTTGAGCATTGCGTTTTGACCATTCATTGCGTTTTGAGCATTGCGTTTTGACCATTCATTGCGTTTTGATTCAAAAGTCACTGCGTTTTGATAAAGATCGTTGCGTTTTGCTTAAATTTCATTGCCTTTTGACCAAATCTCAACCACTGCGTTTTGGTGTCATTGCGTTTTGGTTAAAGATTGCACTGCGTTTTGTCTAGAAACGACCGAGTTCGGTGAGTGTTTCGGGTATTGTTTTTGGGTTATCACCTACACCACACCCTTTCGTAGGTGACGGGGCTATGTGGTTAGGTATTAGTTTCCATTTCTGATACTTTGTTTAATACTGCGTATAATGTGATTCTTTTATTACTAGCACCGGACATGGCAAATCTAAATAAGTGATGTTGTTTTACATCCGAAGCTACGCACTAAAAAGTAGTGTTTTTGGTTTTGGGAACGCAGCCACGCTACGATATGCCGGCGTGCCATTGCAAGACGTCGGCTCGGTATTTACTTTGATCTTTCTTATTCGATGTATCCCTCGTCTTGCTATTGTATTTGGTTAAACCCATTGGAAAAACACGCCCGGAAAGGGGTGTTTTTGGTATTCTTCTCTCTTCATTCTTCTTGCGCGTAAAAACAGCCCCCGATGGGGTGTTTTTTGTTTGCTGAATTGTTCAGCTCCACATTTTTGAGGGCGATTTTTGATTTGAGTGTTTGTAAAAACTTAGGCCAAACATGGGCGTTTGAGGCGAAAAGTTTGCAATATACACTAGCCCCGAACGGGCGGTGTTTGTATTATAGACACGCCCTATAAGGGGCGTTAGATGTTTGTCTGATGTGATAGCAAGCAAGCCCCCTAAGGGTTGCATCGTTTCTGGGACAGGTCGTCCCTAATAAGGATCAATGTTTGGTGTTACACTATATACTTAACAATATACTGTAAGATTTGACAATAGTGTTAAACATGCAGAGGCAGAAAATAATTATGAGTGATATTTGAAATGTATGAAAAAATAAAATAATTGAATATTTTAAAGATACATGAACCGTTGTAACAAATTGAAAAGGAGTCATGCCAACGAATTTTTCAAAATACTTATAAATACTTATATTTAAGCGTTTATGAACTTTTACTATATTAAAATCCGATAAAAGAACAAATTATATATTCTATTAAATTGTAATTATACAATAACAGGAGTAATGATCGAAAACTATATTGTTACACCGAGATAACTATTTTAACTAAAACCCATCAAGAAAACGAAATACTAAATTATAAAGTATTATTTTATAGATCCTCTGACTAAACGGATCGTATAATAGAGCTATTGGGTTGTGAAGGAACCTATTAAAAATGTACAAGACAAGACTTTAAAAAACGCTGTAAAGTACAATTCAAGAATAACTTATGTAAAGTCTAAATATGCTTCATTTGGATGACAATTACAACACGGCTGTAGAATAATTGTTTTTTTAAATTATATATTTTTCACAACGTCACACCATATAAAATTTTTCCTTATATAAAGATAGACACTAGCCTAAGAGCAATTATATGTGTTTGTATCAAGCATAATTTTCAAATGTGATATCATAATAAGCATATATGGCTACACACTTTAACTCGTTCTCGGACTGATGTCTATTTACATGATTCATGTATGAATAAGGCCGCAGCACGGTATTCTGATCTAATTTATCCTAGTCCACCTTATACGTGAAACCAATTTTCGGAATATATACATCCTTATGCTCTTTTACCTTTTTCATAAGACTACATTTTAGTCTTTAGACACGAACCAGCTCGAACTTTTATACAACGGATGAAAACGATAAATCTATTTATACTACGTGTCGTGTCGATGTAATGGGCAGCCATCTCAGAAAACACCAAATAACTACTAATCCTAAAACTGTGTGTGGAGTCAAAACCGTAAAAATGATAAACTTGCAACTTCTTGAACGATAGCCGTTTCGGTTTTTCATTACGTTATGCCTAATATTATGTATTCCTTTCAATGTGTTTCTGCAATATCTAGGCGCGTTCATATTCACGTTGAGCATTAATTATTTTTTTATGATTTAAAAAAAAACGCCCGAGGGGGAGAGTACATGCTTGGTTTTAGAAATCGAACACAGGTGATTTTATTATTGAACGTTTGCTATGTAGTGTATATTGTGAGCATTTCTATCATGAACCGTGCAATCACCGCTAACCCGACGAGATGGAATCGCTAGACAGCAAGTCAACTAGAGTCTATGTTGTGGGAGTCTAAAAACGACCTGTGCAACGGTGTTTCCAATGCGGAGTGCATACTGAGGGAACATATTGTACTTCTAAGTAATTGGGAGATGTTAGCACTCCAGATGGGACACTTGGTTAAGTTCGGTTTGTGGGCGGGAGCGAGCATCAGGGCGGACGTGTGTTGATTGCGTTCTGATGAACTTAAATTGAATGTGGCGTAGCGAGTGCGGAGAGTGAGGTGTTTCAAAATGAATTGATACAAACTCTATGGATTCATCTCACATTTTGTTTGACATTTTTTAAGCATGTTTATCTCAGGTATTTACTTGCTACTTAGGAGGAAGGAATGCGGATACGAAAGAACGTGTGACGTTTGGTGAAATTGCACATATGATAAAATGTTTCTTTTGTTAAAAGAAAACATAAACACTGTTTGGGTATTAATTATTTTTAATGAGTTTTTATAAAGTTTATTGGGGTCCTAGTAGGGGAAGTTGTTTGTAAATATGATCGTTTTAATAAAACTGAATGTCGTTTTATGACCGTGACACGTGAGCTTATAGTAATGAAGTATCACACCAATGTTACCATTTTATATAGGAATGAAGGTGCTCTTGGCTCGACGTCGTTTGTTCTATTCTACTAGAACCCTTCTTTTTTTATTGGGTTCTAATGTAAATAGTTCATGATGGAGCTCGAGTAGAAAGTATTTATTAATTGGCATTAACCCTAGATCATAAATAGATTTTAAAAATTCCTATATGATTTATAATCCATACCCTTTCCCGATTGTCTCTCTGAAGGAGTTGGGAGATAGTATATTATACTCTTGACGAGGGGTCAAATTTGTTTTTTTCTTTTTTTTCTATAAACTATAAAAGGTAAATTATCTATCCAATCTCAATCTAATAGTGATTGAATGCCTGAACACTCAGAGATTCTGGCGAGTCTATATACGTAGATTACAGTATAGAAAGTACTTTCCCAACTAGTAGTGGAATTATCGGCCGGTTATCCAATGTAATTAAAGACCTAATCAATAGACATTACATTAGCAATAGAAGAGAATCTGGAAGTCTTGCTTCGACCATTATAATATCTCTTTGAATGTAATAAGAGGATTGATATGATAATCGCTATGTTGACTCGTTCATAGGAACCTTTACCTTATTTACTCTAACCGAGTACTCATTAACTATCTTTAACTCTAGGTCGATATTCATTGGCAGTTTTACTCCCCGTCTCCGAAGGCGAGTTTTAAACACTCGTCCCATACTCATTAGAAGCACATGCATCGTCATGTTATCTACCACCTTTAAGGTTATGTGATTGCATCGAAAATTATTAAGTAAGATGATTTATAATCTCTTTATTTGAAAGGATTGGGACGCCTCTTCAGTTAAATAAAAAAATTGTAAATCCCCGAACCATAAGTTTATCATTTCTTACTTACATAAATTAGGACGCTCCTTTATGCAAGTAATGAATTATAAATGAGTGGGCTTAATGGTAACCAATATGACACGAGTATGAACTCGAACCCGATAATCACCGGAATCCATTAAAAAGGTTTAGAAGCACAATAGTGTCTTGCCACTCCGCAGAAATCTTAAGGCCTCGCTTGGAACTACCTTATCTCATTCTTAAGTTATTACTTTTGCCGTTGCTAATCATCGCGATCACGAACTGTTTGTGGAACTAACAGACTTGTTACACACTTGAACTAATGGAGTTGATTCATCCTCGAACTAACGACTGAGTACCATATTCCGCCGTCCATCGCATAAGCTCTCCCGCGAGCTCCTCTTATTATTGTTTCTCGAATGTCCTCACTCTTTGCATCCCATCACCATTTGTTAGGGTTATTGTCGTTATGGTTGCTGTTGTTGGGTCCTGGAGCGGTCCTAGCTGGTACAACTTTATCCAATAGGTAATGCAACCCCCTTAAACCAGATAAACACCTATCGACGAAAGAGATAGTCGGACTATTCATTACGGGCCACTAGTAGGAAGACTTAGGTCGCGGTGCATCCTAGTACTGCCAAGTAGGTTGGGTACCTACATCCATAAGCCTTATTTGATGCAAATCATCACACATTATAAATATCAGAAACGAGACCCCGTCCTTGAACATTTGGAACCTTATACAAACATACTCACGCGGCTCCACATCCTCCTTCGATCCTTGCACTATTAAGAGACGTTCTTTATAACGCGGTTATATCAGTCATAAGATCTGTAATGATATTTTTTTGAGATGCCTATTTTAATGGATTAAATATCCTGGTCAAGCCTAGCCAAAATTTTTGGTATATTGAGAAGTGTCGAAACACCGAATTTTTCTGAATAAAGTTATCAGCGTCTTGTTTAGAACGGATTTATTAAATCTTAAATCTTTTCTTGGTCACAAAAACGATTAACGCAAATTTAATCTCGGGACGAGATTTCTTTAAGGGGTAGGTACTGTAACATCCGGGAATTTTCAAAATTTTAAATGACTATTTTGCCCTTTGACTTTTTGGGTCTGACTTGACTTTTTTTACTTTTGGTCTTTTATTGTCACATAAAAGCGATTACCGCGTAACCGATAAAATTTTCAGAACATATTTTAAATAATAAATCATATTTATTATTGTACATTTCTCATGTGCAAAGTTATTTTTAACTTATTTGACTTGAAAACGAAAAAAAAGATATATGTTAGTCCTAAGCTGGCTTGTTAAAAACGAGCAACTAAATCACGTTTTCACGACCCGAACTCTAAAACAATTTGATGTAAAACGACATTCC